>CM053332.1:19374692-19402461 GCA_028583605.1 Dastarcus helophoroides
ACGAAGTAAGGATTGGAAATGTCAGTTTTTTTAATCTGAATTGGAGTCAGAATTTTCAGTTTAAAATCGTCCGAAAAAGTTATAAAGTAGTGTTTTCGAAAGTTCTGTCTGTTTTTCAAGCGTTTTCAAAAATTGCAAATTAAAGCATAGTTATTATTTTATTTTTATTTTTTATTTAATATATTTCAAAATAGGGTGGTTATCGTAAAATAACAGACTTGTAGGAACTTTAAATTTATAATTGCCCACTTTTTTCCTGACATTTCAGCTTTCTACACAAAATTTTGAGAGTTTTTCTTCGACCTGTAAAACTTCAAATTGAACGTTTCACATTGTTTTAAAAATTTTAAATGAAAATTCTTCTTTTCAAGCTCTTGTTTGCTTGAAATATTAATGAATTAATTGCATTTAACTCTTTCGGAATTTTGTTTGGAAAATATTTAAATTTGTTAATAAATGGAAACTGCTGACAATTTTTCTCAAATAAAAATTGATATGTTAATATAAGATATTTAAATTCCTAAACGTGACTTCATGCCAGCTGACAAAGAAATCGGTAAGTTGTTTATTTGATGCAGAAAATAAAAAATAAAAACTAAAAGTTAGAGGACCAAAATTGGACATAAAATAACTGAAAATGGAAAAAAGTTAGATTAAATATAGATTTAAAAAAGTAAAGGAGTTTTTGCATGACATCGATGTTTTTTTTCTCATCTCAACTTTTCAGTTATTCAGAAAGGTACCAAAGGATTAAATGCAACTAATTCAGTCAAATGGACACAACTTTTCGTTCAATAAATTTTAAGTTCTCTTGAATCGTTTGCGTTTTGAATTTTTTTTCTAGAAATTAAGATTCTTCTTATTTAAAATTTTCAACCTACGTAATTGTTACAGAATTTTATCTTTATCTTAAAATGCCTAAATTTTCTCAGAAGATAATAACTTTTTTTACAGCAGTTCAACATTAGTCGTAAAATTCAACTTTTCTCTCGAGATTTCGCGTCTATAAATTGAAAATTTCTATCTTTTTATCAAAATTGCATTATAACTTAACTTCTGTAAAAAATTCAAGTTCTTCTGGAAAAGATTTTTCTTAAATTTGTGAGTTTAACAAAAATTTTTAAGCACAAGAGATGAAATTTCTTAGAAGGGTGAAAGATTATACAAAACTGAAAAGAAATAGAGATATAAGAACAGAGTTAAACATCTTTGATATAAAGGATAAAATAACCGAAAATAAAATTAGGTGGAAAGGACATGTAGAACGAATGAAAGAAAAAAGGTTGCCTGCCAAAGCAAGATTTTACAGATATATTGGAAGAACAAGTATTGGTAGGCCAAGAAAAAGATGGGTATCGTATCAGGCAATAAAAAAAACTTGAAGTGAAGAAGAAGAAGAGTAAAATTAGTTGAAAAATTGGGTACATTTTTATAAATTTCGAATTCGTTATCGAAATTTCGATTTTTTCAATCTCGAAATATTTACCTCTTTCCAAACTTTTAACTTTATATTGAAAAACCAGTTTTTTTTAATTGTTCCTTTTTATTATTTTTATGATATTTTCGGCTTATTGATAGATTTTTTTTCTTGAAATTTAGAATTAAATTAGAATTACTTCGTTTTTTTTCAGTCCATGTTAAACATTCAAAGTTTAGAGATTTTTCAATATTTTATTTATTAAAATTGGATAATTTATTTTAAATAGAATGGGAAATAGTTAAAATAAAAAAGTAATTATCATTTCCTATTGAAGAGTTTAAAAAGAAATCACATTTAAATTAGATTTTTTTTAATTTCTTATAAAAACGCAATTTTTTGTCTGTTTTTTGACATTTCGCGTAGGTACCGTTTCAGCAAAAAAATTCTATTCAAACTCTCTAATTGAAGTCCAAAGAAGATTTCACCCCTTTACCACATCGGCAATTAAATAAATAATTACGCCATACAGCTGTAACAATTGTAATTTATCATATGTTGGACAGACCAAGAGATCCATTAAAACCAGATTTAAAGAACATATCGCTCATTTTAGATACAATAGAGAAGAAAAATCAAGTGTCGCCCTACATATGATAAATACAGGACACAAAATTAACATTGAAAATTTAAAATTGTTAAGATCGGTCACAAATAGCAGAGAACTTGATGCATACGAAACAATTTATATCAATCAGAGGCCAGTTACCCTTAACGGAGATAAAGGACCATTGGCGGCCTCCAGTTTATTGAAGGCTATTTGTGGCAGGTCAAAATTGCATGCACCAGATGTGTTAAACAATTAGAAATAGGAAAGAAAGCAAAAGACTGCCAGTATCGATTTGAATCTCAATGCAGATGACGTCGATGCATCTTTTGCTAATCGTTTAAGATTAGTGCGCTTGAAAATGCCAGTTCGGCTGGCGAAATACGTATCGCGTAATTATTTATTTAATTGCCGATGTGGTAAAGGGGTGAAACCTTCTTTGGACTTAATCACAAGCCACAGTGTTTAGTTCAGTGCTTTAGTGAATAAAGCTTTAGGTTAACAAAGTTAAGAGTAAATACATGAAGCTAGATAAGACACAAGAAACATCAAATGGGTGCTGATCAAAGAACAAAAAAAATCGCGCATTAGTCATTCCTCAGTCGAGACTCGTAGTCGACTTTTGTAGAAGCACGAAATTTTTGTAAACAGGTTATTGACTAAGTCATTAAATGATTTCGATCGTAAAATGAGTCAGAGGTTTATCAACTCTCCGAACGGTTCCAGGTTCTTGTGGGATTTGCAAAATGGATTGGACAAGATTGAAGAATATTACATCTTCAAATTTTTTACCTGTACTTGATAGCAACAACAATATTGCGACTACTTTCAATTAAAAAGGCTGACCTGCTAGCCTTAATGTCTGCTAATGATTGCCTGATTCTCCAAACTCAGAATCTCCTATTCCTTCTAAGGTTGGCACTTCGATACCTGAAGTTGTTTTCAGACAACGCACAGTTAGAAAGATTCTTCTTGAGCTCAACACATTCGAAAGCTTCTGCCCTTGATGGTCTTCCTGCTATTGTTCTTAAGAAGGGCGTTCTAGAGGTAACTCCTGTCCTAAGCAAATTGTTGGTAGAACGGACTGGTCCTTGGTTACCATTAAAAATTAAAATACAAATCTTGTCCTCTGAAACTTAGAAAGATTAAAAAAGATTTAAAAAGACAAGGTGGCTCTTGGAGCAACCTTTGTTGTCTTTTTTAATCTTTCTTAGTTTCAGGGGACAAGATTTTGTACTCTCTTACAACAAAGGTGTATTCCCTTACGTCTGGAAATCTGCTATAGCGCCACCTGTCCCTAAAAAGACAAAAGGAATTTGGCTGACAACCGTCGCCCTATATCTTTGTTACCTATTATATCTAAAGCGATGGAAAAGGTTATCGACATCTAGATTCTCAAATATCTGAAAAACAACAGAATCGTCTCAGACAGACAATACGGTTTCAGACAACAACGCTCAACTGACGATCTGCTGGCATATGTCACTCATATCTGCAACTCAGCCATGGAAAAAACATGGTGAGGCTAGGATTGTGGCATTGGATATCTCAAAAGCCTTTCATAGACTCTGGCATTGATCTCTTCTCACCAAATTAACATTCTCTGGTCTATCTCCTGGACTCTGTCGTTTGATATCCACTTTTCTGGCTGACAGATCTCTTCGTGTCGATGGCATCTCATCTGAGACATTTGCGATTGATGCAGAGGTCTATTCTGTTTCCTATTCTGTTTCTGTTACACATAAACAATCTCTCAGCTTCAACTTTCAATCCGATATACAGTCGTGCAGATGATAAATTACAACTACGACATATTTCTTGACTTTTTCACTTGAACACTGGATAGTTTATGAGCTTTCGTTTATTGGCTTTTCGCCAGCTGCTTCTTTCACAAAATTTGTTTCAAATAACCTTCTCAGTTGATGGAGCAATTTCAAATCTGTACACTTCAGATCAGTTAGTAGTGCACCAAAGCTGATTCTAACGCACAAAAAGGCGGGAAATTCAAAAAAGTGGTGAGGGGTACCGACTAGAATGTAATGTGGTGCTTCTGGGGTCAATAAAATTGAATAATATGACACTTTTGGGATCATCGAACTTCAAGACAATACGATACTTTCAAGATAACATGTTAGCTTCAGAGACTAAATAAACTGAACCTAACCCGGTAAGCCAGTTGAAAGCCTGGCGAAAGCCTAGCTCCATCTAGCTCGCAATGCCCTCTTATTATTTGACAGAGCTTTGCAAAGATAACATCGGTTTTTTTTTTAAGAAAATGGGCTGTAACTATGGGGAAGTGTATTGTGAATCATTGTTGAAACCTCAGTGAACACATTAGTGAAGGAAAATTAAGAGTTTCATTCTTTGGGTAGGTAAAAATAAAGTATATAAATATTCAATTATCGGCGTGCGCGCGTCGCCATTTCACTGCAATCATGACGTGTTTACAGCACCGGCTTAACAATATTGTACACAGGCGTCGCGTATTGAAAGAAAATTATTTTACTATTAAACCAAGATGTCTTTGAAAATAGTTCTCCTGAACTTTTACCAAAAAGCACTTATAAAAATTATCCTATTGGTCCGAAAGCCCCTAATTCTAAAGTTTCATCTAAATCGTTAGAATCGTTAGGCGGCAAGTTTCGTATCTATAAATTTTACTTAATCCGACCATATCAAAGAGTAGTGGAATGCACCTCCCCACTTCTCCGAATTTTAGCTTCAACTGTACCCATGAGACAACATTGAAACGTTCAGTCTATTTAGTCTCTGGTTAGCTTTAATTAAAGAACTTTAATGAAGTCATAGAACTTTAAGGCAATGCGATACTTTCAAGGTTAACTCAAATGAGTTATAAAACAACCCAAGTTAAAGCACTTTAATGAAGTCGTAGCCACTTTAAGGCAGTACGATACGTTTACGGTCCAAAGTTCAAGTCAAAGAACTGTAAGTTAATACGACACTTTCAAAGCTAACTAAAATGAAGCTAATATGGCAGCCCGAGTCAAAGAACTTTAAGATTTCCGGTTAAAGTGCTTTAACTTAAGTTACTATATTACTCATTCGAGTTAACCTTGAAAGCATCGTATTGCTTTAAAGTGCTATGACTTCATTAACATTCTTTGACTTGAACTATCATATTACCATCATTACATTATCGTATTGCATCAAAGTTCTATGACTTTTATTCTAGGAATTTTTTTTGACTATTACATTACCTTAACAGTATTGTATTGCATAAAGTTCATTGACCCCGGTAGTGTCATATTACCTAAGTTCATTGACCTCTGAAGTATCACATTACGTTTTAGTCGGTACCCCCACCACTTTTTTAAATTTTCTGCCTTTTTGTGCGCTAGAATCGGCTTTGGTATATTACTTCAGTTTTCCAAAGAACAATGTTTGTGGATCTAAGACCTATGCCATTAGTATTGACCCTTCAAGGACGACTGTCTATTAAAAATTCAACTTAATTTTCTTGGCGTACCTCATAAAAATGGATTGTAGATATTTTGGGACAAAATATAAATGTAACTGTTTCTAGTAGGTCTGCAATACTCTTTGAAGTGTCGTTACGCAAATATGTCATATATATGCAAACAAACCCATAAACGGAACAGCCGATACCGACTCGAAGGCGTGAAAAACAGGTGTCAGAAAGCTATAAACGATATCATGTTTTTCCGGCATATCCCCTGACTTTGACGAATATCGAAAGTCCGGCTATCGAAAATTCTCACCCTTAAACATCAAAGAAACGAAAAATCCTGCAAATTTGCAATCTTTCCCGATGCCAAAGCTCTCCCAAACATAAAGACTCGTGCCATCATCAATCTTTATAGTCTCACATATCCTGCGCTCTTCGGCTTTAAAATAACCTCCTGATATTCAGAAAGTTCCATTCAATCACTTTGAAAAAAAAAGGACAAACAATAAACTAACTTTGACACTGCCGACTAGCTGATAAATTCGTTCTTTATGCAATCCCGACTTTTATCATTAAACGTTTTTCAACTCGTAAAAACCTGAGTGGACGTTTTTCGAACATAACGTCATTATCCTGTCTTTGATGCAGGCAGCTTATTATGCTTCATCATCTCAAGTTGTAATTAATCATAAAATGAGACCTGACTCTAAAGAAGTTGAAAGAGAAATAATGGTGGCCCCTCTTACTTGGGCTACTATTTTGAATGCCTGGGAACAGAGATTGGGGGATATAGATGAAAATTCCAAATTTGTAGGTTATTTTCAAAAGGATATAACTTGAAGAAAAATGGTCGCAGAGAAAATTGTAAAAAAAAAAGTAAATCAATGTCTCGCGTACGCAAATGACATCCTGCTGCTGACCAGAAGTAAGAGGGAATTGGAAATTATTACAAAAAATCTAGTGGAGGCGGCGGGTAGAATTGGGCTTTGGTTTAACAAAGTCAAGAGTAAATACATAAAGCTTAATAAGACACGAGAAACATCGAATGGGTGCTTTAGGGTTCAAACTGATTAAAGAAGAAAGAAAATTGCGCCTATTGTCATTGGCGAAGTAATGCTTCAGTCGAGATTGGGACCACCTTTTTATATGCACGAAATTTTTGTAAACAGGTTTTTTTTGGTGGAACGAACTGATCCTTGGTTATCTTCAAAAATTTAAATACTAATATTGTCCCCTGAAACCAAGAAAGATTAAAAAACACAACAGAGGTTGCTCTAACGCGTTTTGATAAGCAAGCTATCGTCTTTAGAGAGGTGTTAGTATCTCTCTGAAGATGATAGCTTGGCTATAGCAACGCGTTAGAGCAACCTCTGTTGTGTTTTTTAATTTTTCTTGGTTTCAGGGGACAGGATTTGTGTTTCAGACAAATAGCTTCCTCATCAGTATTAGTTAGGATTCAATTTTGTAACGAAGTTGATCCCAAAATTTCAAATTTTTCTAGATAATAAATTAAATTTAAAAGTTGAAATTTCGCTTATTCCTTTTTTTTTGGTGGAATTGAGTATCTTTCTGAAGATGCTAGCTTGTCTGTGGAAACGCGTTAGAGCAACCTCTGTTGTGTTTTTTAATTTTTCTTGGTTTCAGGGGACAGGATTTGTATTTCAGACAAACAACTTTCTCATCAGTATTAGTTAGGATTCAATTTTGTAACGAAGTTGACCCCAAAATTTCAAATTTTTCTAGATAATAAATTAAATTTAAAAATTGAAATTTTGCTTATTTCTTTTTTTTTTGGTGGAGCGGAGTATCTCTCTGAAGATGTTAGGTTGGCTGTGGAAACGCGTTAGAGCAACCTATGTTGTGTTTTTTACCATTTCTTGGTTTCAGGGGACAAGATTTGTATTTCAAACAGGTTATTGACGAGTGATTTGGATCGTAAAATCGCCAGAGGTTTATCAACTGTCCGAACAGTTCCAGGTCCTTTTGGGAATTTGCAAAATCGACTGGAAATAATTTTACATCGTCAAATTTTCCACCTTTACTCATGACAACAACAATATTGCGACAACTTTCAAACAAAAGGTTGATCTTCTAGCCTTAATGTTTGCTGAAAGTTCCAACCTTGATTCTCGAAACCCAGAACTTCCTATTCTTCCTAAGGTTGGCACTCTGATGCCTGAAGTTGTTTTCAGACAGCGCACAGTCAAGAGGCTTCTCTTCGAGCTTGATACATCGAAAGCTTCTGGTTTGATGGTATCCCTGCTAATGTTCTTAAGAAGATCCAGATCCAGAGTTGACTTCTGTTCTAAGCAAAGTGTTCACCCTCTCTTACAACAAAGGTGTATTCCCTAACATCTGGAAATCTGCTAGGGTGCAGCCTATCCCTAAAAAGGATAAAGGAAATCTGGCTAACAACTATAAGAAGAAAAATTCGAAGAAGTAGAAAATTATACCGTATCGGCCAGTACACTATTTCGGTCTGCTATAACGTGTAAAGAACAAGAAACATATCAAAATTCTGTAAGGAAAGAGAAGGATGGTATGATTTACAGTGTTTCAATGTGTTGCTCGATAGACGCGCTTATCAAATCATGACAACGCATTCAGCTGCAAACTGCAGACCTGTCTTGTAGATATTGCGTCAGTACCTTATCGGAGCTCGATAAAAGAGTGTCGCTTTAAATTGGGAATACATCTTTACGTATAAAGTGATTCTACAATTATTTTCACACCCTAAAAAGTATGAAAATAATTGCAGATATTTTACGATTTTGTTTTCTTTAATCAACCGGGTTTGACATAAATTCTAAAAGATAAATGAACTCTGTGCAAAAATAATCACCCGGTGTGATGACAATCTAAACTGAAAACTTAAAATATGATTCAACAAAAAAAAATGGAAGAAAAAATGCCTATGTAATAAGTGGTTCAAACATGTCCCCTCCTTGTGTTTCGCAATAACCTAATCTGTCGTAAAATTCAGTTCTTACGCGTGCCAACATCTCAGGGGAAATACTATGTAGGATTTCTACAATTCGGGCCCGTAAATGGTCTAAATTACGTGGTCTTTCTTGTACGTGCCCATAAATTATTTGTTTTAAGTATCCCCAAAGGAAGAAGTCGTTAGGCGATAAATCGGGGGATCGAGGCGGCCACTTAATTGTGCCCCTTGAACTAATAAGACGCTGCGGAAATGTGGTTTCCAAGAAAGTTCTCACACTTTGAGCATTATGGGCTGGACAGCCATCTTGTTGAAACCACACATCCTCAAAGTTAATGCCCAATGCCCGAACAACCGGAATTATTTGATTGCGGAGCATAGTTAAATATTTGTCAGCAGTTAGGTTTCCATTTATGAAAAATGGCCCAATAATGGAATCTCCTAACATACCAGCCCAAACATTTACCTTCTCAGGGTACTGTGTTCGTACAGGAATACTCAAGTGCTTATTTTCCCTAGACCAATACCGAACTATTTGATGGTTGTGGTGTCTATGAAGAAAAAAAGATGATTCATCGGTGGCTTAAGAAATTCCTATCGACATCAACTTTTTCTCTCATAGACTCACAAAACTCAAGACGTTTGTATCGATCTTCAGGAAATATCTCTTGCGTTTCAGATACTTTATAACACTTGTACCCATTTCTTTTCAAAATATTTCGCACTGTTCGCGATGGCACATTAACTTCTTCTGCGATCTGCTTACTAGAACAAGGTTCATTTGCTTCGACAAATGCACATACAGCTACCTCCTTAGCTATTCTTTCGTCGGATACTGGCTTGTCACCTTCAGGTTGACGCGCTTCCAAACAACACTTGTTATTACAACCAGTTATGCATCCCGATTTTTCAAATTTGTGGACGATATTTAACACCGTCTTTGCATCAGGTATTGGTCGATCTTCGTAGGAAAAAAGCGAATCGCCCAACGACTTCTTCAGCGCTCTGGGAGGTTAAATACCACTTAATCATTTGCACCTTTTCTTCTGTTGTGAATTTCGACATTTTGTATTTAGACGATGTTTTATTTAACGCAGATTCGGTTGTAATGTAGAAATAAGGCTGGTATCTGGTATGCTACACCTGTACCCTTATCATTTTGTCAGTTTTTGAATCGAATAACAATAACATCCCGAGTTGGCCAATACATCTTAATTTCAGTTAGCTCGACGTGTAAAGACAAATTAATTATTTGAATTCTGTAAGAAGATGGTTAAGAGTGGAAATTGTTGGGCGATTCAATAAATTTAATATTGCTCGACAGAATCGCTTAACAAATTATGAGAACCCAGGCGTCCGCATTTCGAATTTATATTCGAAATTCTACTCTTCTAAAATTATGACCTTAAAACGTAGACTTTTTTCGTAATCTCATTTTTTTTGTTAAAATGTCAAGACAATCATTTAAACTTTAAATTTTTATTTTTATTTAAAAAAATGATTGAATTCATCTAACTTATTTTTCAAAATTTGACTTAAAATTCGGTAGTTCGAATTGAAAATCGAAATTTCAGAAACCATTCTTAACGAATTTGAAAAACAAGATTACAAGTTTGAATTTAATGTAAAAATCTACTTTGAAATATAAAATTGCAGTAAAAAAAATAAATAAAATTTGAAGTAACTAATTAGGAATTTTATAAGAAAGTAAAAGTGCCTAAAAAGAATTTGAAATTTATTCTCAAAATATTAAAATTATAATAGTTTTAACTTTAAATCTCTGGTTTTTCATTTTTTATAACATTTACCATTTTTCCAAAATTTCGATTTTTCCAGAAACTTCCAAGTTTTTTAAAATTTTTTTATCAAAATTTCAAATTTTTTCTCAACTTTTTAAAGTAAACTTTTCTCATAATTGTCGTAATTTTAAAATTGCAACAACATTGAAAAGTTGAGTTTAAAAATTGAAAAAAAATCGACTTTGAAGTCGAAAATTCGTAATTCATTTTTAATTTAATATTCAAATTTCGAGAAAAAAAGAATTTACAAAAAAAGTTCACAATTTCCCCCCAAAAATGTCTAAATGTTGAGTTTTCTTGATTGAAATGTAATATTTTTTAATTGTTTTTAATTTGGAGTTTAGATTTTAAGAAATGAAAAGTTTAAATTTTTACTTCCAAATTCAACCTTTTTTCTAGAAATTCGGATCAAAGGTCAAAATCTTAAGTCAAAAAATAAAAATCTAAAATTAAATCTTTAAATTTAAATAACTTATGAAATTTCAGAAAAAAACTCTTAATTTCTAGAATATTTATATTTTAAAAAAGTATGCTTTATCGAAAATTACATTTTTTTTTGTTAAAATTTTCAGTCTAAACTCAAATTTCTCAGCTCCAGAAATTTGTTTAAACATTTCAGATTTTTCAACGAATTGTGTATTTTTCTTCGATTTTTTTCTTTTTTTTACGTAATGTTCCCTTTATAAATTCAAAGTTGCAGGAATAACAACCAAAGTTTTTATTTAAATTCGATAAATAACAGTTTTAAAATCTGAAATTTAGCTTCAAATTTCAAAGAAAAAAGTAAAATTTTATACATTATTCGACTAATGTTCGTTTATTTTAATTATTTTCTCCGAAGTTTTATTTTTTTCTGGAAATTTATAGTTCTTCATTTTGAGAAAAAAGTCGGAATTTCTGGATTTAAATATCGATACCATAAACAGTTGCGCTGTTATTAACAAATAAATATTTGAAAAAAGCAGTCCAGTTTTTCGCAATTATTTTTAAAACATAGCAAGTAAAATTCTTTTTTATTATGTTATTAAATATTAATTCAAAAATTTGACAAATTGACGAAATCATCAAAACGTGTAAAAGAAAAAATTTCTGATGGAAAAAAATGGTTTCATTGATTTTACATAAAATTTTAGATTTTTTGTTTAGATTCCAAGTAGACTAATGATTATTAAATTAGAGTTGCTAATAAGTTTTTTCTTTCGCTGAGGTTTTATGGCAATTATACTTAATATGATTATAATTTTTCGATATTTATAATTGTTATAATGAATCTTCTAATTATTAATTCTTTAAACCCTGAAAAACTTAAAAAAATTAAATTTCCTAATAGTTTAGATAGTATATTTTATCTCAATTATAATTTTATGATAGTTAAAAACATTGAAAGTTTTCCTATTAAATATACAACTTAATCTTGCCACAAGATCTCCACAAAAGGAAATTACTTTAGTAGCTTTTGTTTCACAATTAACTAATTACAAGACTTCGAATTTAATCGACATCTTTAGAAACCTCATAAATTAACAAAAGGCATATTTTATGTAAAATTAATGAAAACACTTTTCTTCGGCCGACAGCGAAGCGTGTAACAAAGTAGCGCTCGGACTCGCGATTAATCTTCAATTTTGTTCTCAAAGTGCCGAACATTTTCAAAATATTTTTTTTTTCAAGAGTTTAACTTTTTTGTCAAGTTTCATCCAAATATTTTGCTAAAAATTCTTCTTTTTTTGCTGGAAGTTATTTCTCAAATTCTGAATATTAAATTTATACTTTTTTATTAATTTCAATAAAACTAAATTTATACGCTAGTTTGTTTTTTGGGGAGATTTTTATTTTTAAAATTTTATTAAATTTTTTTTCGCAAAATTCCGTGTTATTTTCAATTTTTACTTTTTTTCTTAAATTGTTGGCATAAACTCAAAACTTCGTTTTTTTTCAAGAGTTTTTTAAATTTTTTTTGAAGTTCTACTTTTTTGGAGTGCTAACTGACAAAACTAGAAACTTCGATTTCTTCCCCGAATTTTTGACTAACTTTTTCGGATTACTGTCACAATTTATGAAACAATATGAAATATTTAAATTTAAAGGTTCGGAAAATTCGATTTGGAAGCACTTTTAATTTGGAATAAATCCCTGACTACAGGCCTGTTGCCGCCTCCTCGATAGTGCCGCCCGCATGTGTTGTATGCTTCTTACGCCCGCGACGATTGGGCTACTAGAGGATGATTTATTTAATGCAGATTCGGTCCAGTCGTAAGTCCACGTAGAAATAATGCCAATCGGTGCCAGGTGACATGTGCGCTGCACATGTACCCTTATCATTCTCCCAGTTGTTGAATCTAAGAAAATTATGAAGCGCTGAAGCGATTTATCCCGGTCATAATGAAGGAGATACACATAAATGAATTACCATGTGGCATCTCTGCCGATTTAGTTTCTCTTTCCGTCTTGCCTCATATCAGAAGTTTGCTTTGTCGTTCTCATTGCCAAGCAGACCAAAATAGTGTACTGGTCGATACGGTATGTGCCTAGACGTACTAATAGGCAAATGTTGTAACGAAGAGCAAAGTATTTACACTCTCTTACAACAAAGGTGTATTCCCTAACATCTGGAAATCTGCTAGGGTGCAGCCTGTCCCTAAAAAGGATAAAAGAAATCTGGCTAACAACTATAAGAAGAAAAATTCGAAGAAGTAGGAAATTATATGTACCTAGACGTACTAATAGACAAATGTTGTAACGAAGAGCAAAGTATTTACACTCTCTTACAACAAAGGTGTATTTCCTAACATCTGGAAACCCGCTAGGGTGCAGCCTGTCCCTAAAAAGGATAAAAGAAATCTGACTAACAACTATAAGAAGAAGAATTCGAAGAAGTAGGAAATTATATGTACCTAGGCGTACTAATAGACAAATGTTGTAACGAAGAGTAAAGTATTTACACTCTCTTACAACAAAGGTGTATTCCCTAACATCTGGAAATCTGCTAGGGTGCAGCCTGTCCCTAAAAAGGATAAAAGAAATCTAACAACTATAAGAAGAAGAATTCGAAGAAGTAGGAAATTATGTGTACCTAGGCGTACCAATAGACAAATGTTGTAACGAAGAGTTGGAAGTAATTCTGAGGACATCGAAAAGTAATGGGTGCGAGGGTGGGCTAAACAAATTAATAAGGTCAAAATATATTTCCCACAAGACTAAAATCAGCCTGTATAAAACCATACTGAGACCCACGATGCTGTATGGACGTGAGTTACGGACTATGAACAAAGAAATTGAAGAAAACCCGTTGATCTGGGAAAGGAACCTAGTACGTAAAATTTTTGGAGGGAAGAAGGTAGAGATCATCTGGGAAAGACGTCCAAATAGAGAAATATACGGGATGTTTGGAGAACCGTCCATATCTTAATAGTGAGGGAGCGGCGATTACAATGGTTGGGACATCTGGAAATGGTTGGAACATCTGGAAATGATAGAGGAGGGCAGATTGGTTAAGAACTGCCGTTGGACGATTCCAGAAGGTAAAAGAAGGAAAGGTAGACCAAAAAAACGGTGGCGTGACTCAATGCAAGAGGACCTAAAAGAAAAGAGTATTAAAAATTTAAGAATGGCAGCTGAAGACAGAGTTTTGGAAGAGCATTATCAAGCTTTGGGCCTAAGGCCTTTAAACGCTTTCATATATACACATCAGGAAAGTCAAACACTGTCCATAGGGAGAATGTTAATGAGAGATTTAATATTGAGAGCTAATAGTGGGATAGATGGGCAACGCTTTATATTTTCCTACACCGGTGTAACCAATTCAACGCAGAAGGCAGCGATCAGTGTTGGTGGAGATATCAGTAGTACATCATAGCTTCTAACGTGTTTTGTTACGGAATTACTGCTGGCAGGCAATAATTTTATTAAAATTTGCGTACCACATGCTGTTGTTCTTTTAGTCCGTTGATTAAATCAACGTCTGAGGCAAAATAAAACTGATATTCTTTGATAACCAAAATAAATAAACGAGATTTCTTAAACAAAATAAATAACAATTCTAATGAAGAATGTAACAAAATAACTCTTTAAACATTACAATATGACTAAAGCACTGAACTAAACACTGTGGCTTATGATTAAGTCCAAAGAAGGTTTCACCCCTTTACCACATCGGCAATTAAATAAATAATTGCGGGATACGTATTTCGCCAGCAGAACTGGCATTTTCAAGCGCCAGTTCTGCTGGCAAAATACGTATCGCGTAATTATTTATTTAATTGCCGATGTGGTAAAGGGGTGACACCTTCTGTGGGATTACAATATGAGTTCAAATAGATCGCCAGACTGTGGTAAACAATGTTCCAGTCTGTTGTAAAACTCTCGACTAGATTTTTCTAACATCTAAACTGGAAGATACGAGCATGCTGCGTCAAAGTAGGGGAATACGTTCAGCGGTCGTAAAAAACTAAAGCTACGGTTTCCTACAGAATGGTAACGTAAAAGAGCGACCGTAATGTTACGTCGAGTGACGTCACCAAGAACGCTGCACGTGCTTCTAATTGGCAGTGTTTTCCTATGGAACGTTAAGGGCTACCGCTGCGAAAAAGTACGTCGACCCCACTTTCGAAGCGACCGCTGTGTACGGTGAGGATACTGCAAGCACGATTTAATACGTTACGTTGCCATTTTACGTTGGAATGTAACTACTATGATTTATTTAACTTTTTTATTATTATGTGCATATGCAAGACGTTTTATATAATATTATATCTCCCATATTATTCAATTTTTATTATATAAAAAGTTTGAAAACACCAAATGACATAAAATTTGTTCTTCAATATGATGATAAATTTCCATACTTTTTGAAACAATTTTAAAATTTTACAGACATAATCTTTAAACTAGAAGACTAAGAACATATTTAATTAGGTATATGCAGTGGCGGCTCGTAGCTAAAACTAGAGGGGGTGCTGCGACGACGTTTGCGTTAAAATTGTGTAAAAGCAAATGAGTTAAAAAAAAATAATAACATAAACCATCTCTGTTGCTTCTCAATAGAAATTTTAGGTTAAGAAAAATTTAAAAATGCAAAATTTCGAGGAAAAATTGGAATTTTGGGATTAAATAACGAATTTTATCTGTTTTTTAGAAACTTTCCTAAGCTTGAAATATATATTTTTTAAAACTGATATTTTTTTCTTTTTAAATATCAACTTTTTAAGAAAAATGTCGAATTAAAACTGAAAATTAAATAAATATTAACAACAATTTCTATTTTTAAAATTGTTTGAAGTTTTGAAACAAATTTCGAAAAAAAACTTGCAGTTCAATAACAAATAAATTTCCAAAATGTGAATTTTAATTACAAAGGATCGACTTCAAGCTGAAATATTTGATCTTTGAAGTTTCCCAGAGAACTTAAAAATTACTAGAAAAAATTTAAATTAGAACATTAAATTGTGAATTTTTCAAGATGTTGAGTATTTTTAATTGCGAAATTTCGACTTTTCTAGAAATGTTGATTCATTTTTAAAAAGTCCTACTTTAAAAGTCGAAATTTTGAGAATATTTATGACAATTAATTTATTTTTAAAAATTGTTTTTGTTCATTGATTCCGACATTGCTATTTTTTTAAAAATTTTATATCCAAAAAACAAATTTCAACTTTTTTCTAGAAATGTTGTCTGCTTTTATCCAAATTTTGAGGTTAATCTTTAAATTTCAATCTATTTTTTATCGAAATTTGACGGACTTGACAATTCCAAGAATAAATTTAACAAATAAAAATAACAGTTCTAAAAAAATTGGAAATTTCGATTCAGAATTTCTTTGGTTGTACAATATAGTGGTAAGTTTTTTTTAGCGAAATATCAAATCGCAAAAAAAGTTGAAATTAAGAAGGTTCATTTTTTCTTGAAATTCGATATTTCTCTCAAAATTAAAAATTACTGTTTTTTAAATTTCTTCGTTTTTCCCCAAAATGTTAACATTTTTAGAGAAATATCAGGGTTCTTTTCTAAAAAATTTTTTGTCAAAATTTCCACACACACACACACACACATAAAAGCAATCACTAAACACTTACTTAATCGATTTAAAAAATGTTAACCCCTAGCGGGATAAAAAAGCATATTTAACTGAACATTGAAATTTAAAATTTTTTTTACAAGGCAAAAATTGGGTTTTGAAAAACGATTTTGCTCGAACAAGGCAACGTTTAAAAAGTCGAAATTTTCAACAAACTTAAAAAAAAAATTCGAAACAAGACGCATTTTTAAGTCCTAAGGGGGTAACAAATGGTTTTATTAAATATTAAAAAATGTCAGCACTTTCTTTTGTAAGCTGAAAATTAGGTTTTCTAAAACAATTTTGGCTCAACAAGACATTTTTAAATGTCGAAAGTTTCAAAAAAATCGAAAATTTTAATAGTTAACATTTTGAAAAACTGTAAAATGTTTTAAGAAAGTCGAAATTTTTAAAAAAGGTTGAAATTTTTAAATCAGGACGAAATTTTAAAAAAGGTCCTGATTTTCAAAAAAAAACAAATTTTCAAAAAATCTAAATTTTCAAGCAAATCGAAATGTTCAAAAAAATTTTTCAAATAAAAGTCGAAATTTAAAGAAAAGCCGAAATTTCGAAAATAAGTCGTAACTTTCAAAAGTTAAAACTTCGAGAAAAGATCAAAAATTTTTGAAAATAATTGGAGTTTTTAATAAAAAATGAAAATCATTAAAAATCAAAAATTTCCAAAAAATCTGGAAAATCGAAATTTTCCAAATTTTGGGAAAAAAAACTTTACATCAGAATAGTCGAAATTAACAACAACAAAAAATCAAAATTCGAGAAAAATCAAATTTAAAATAAAAATCGAATTTTCAAAAAGACAAAATTTTGAAAGATTCAACATTTAAAAAAGTTTAAATTTTCACAAAAAGTAAATATTTTAATAAAGCCGTAAGTTTTCAAAACAGTAGAATTTTTGGTAAATTTCAAAATTTTCAAAAAAAGTTAAAATTGAGAGAACAAATCAAATTTTTGCAAAACGGTCGAATTTCAAAAAATAAATTGTAAAATGCGGAAATTTTTGAGGTTGAGTTTGCAAATAAATTAAAAACATGAGAAGAGCCAAAATTCTCACAAAAAATCAAAGTTTCTAGGAACATCCGAACGAAATTCTTAACAAAAGTGGAAATTTTCAAATTTTTCAAAATCCTGAAAAAGGTCAAAATTTTGAAAGATTCCAATTTTCGTAGAAATAAAATCGAAATTTCGAGAAATAATTTGAAATATCTGTACAAAAAAGTCGAAATTTTAGGAAAGTAATCCATCGGATATTACTTTTATTCGGAAACATATCAAAATACGGAAGCAATGGAAAATTTTCCTAACATTCTTTCGTTTCTTTCCAAAATCTTGACATTTTTATAAAAATGTCAGAATTTTTTTCCAAAAGTAGTTAGACAAAATTATAAAATAAACTTTGAAATGTCAGAACGCCGTGAAAAAACCTAACATTTTTAAAAGCAAATTAGAGGAACAAAAAAATCTGGAGAAAATGAAATTTCCAGAAAAAATTTTAAAAACAAATTTGCTGGAAAAGAAGAAATTTCGAGAAAATTTATTTATATAATATATTTAGGAAAATAGATACTTTCCAAAAAAGTTTTCCAACAAAAAAGTCAAAATATTGGAAAAAATTAAAAATTTTTCTACAATACAGTGGAAATTGCGAAATCGGGTAAAAACTCGAAGATTTGGTATTATTTTTTTTTCAGAGAAATATTAAAATGTGGGAAGAGTTGGATTTATATTGCTTCTTGAAATTTTCATTATTGTCTCAAAATTTTGACACTAAGAGAAATTTAACCTTTTTTTCCAAAATTTCGATTCTTTCTCGAAATATTGATTTCTTTTTCAAAAGTTTTACAAAAATTAGTTTTTGAAAATGCGTTTTACATCAAAATTAACAATAAAATAGATTTTAGAAGATCCCAACATGAAAGAAAGATAAGGTTTCTATAAAAGAAATCAGAGAAAATTTAAAATTTCAATAAAATAGTTTTTAATGAAAAGTCATTAGAAAAGACCCAACATTTTGAAAAAAACTTGAAAGCGGAATTGGGGGTGCTGCAGTTCCTCAGTGCATATACGCGAGCCGCCACTGAGTATATGTCAGCTTATAAATTGACATCTTCAGAGTTTTTATTCGTGTTTATTGCAATATTACATTCTGAAGGATTTTTTGTTGAAAATTTTGTCAAAACCTCAGTCTTCTCTAGGAATTTCAATGTAATGTAAACAATATTTAGAAATAATTACCATAGCAATAGTCCCTTTGCCTGCGGGGATTTTGATGGCAATAAACATGCAATTAGAGTATACAGGGTGTTTTCGAAAAAATGCCATAACTGAAGGGGCAAAATTTTTGAACGATTTTAAGAAAAAAAGTTTATATCTGCATACGTCCGCTTTATTTTTAAGATGCAGGGTGCTAGAAATTAAGAAAAAATTCGGTTTTTTTTTTTCTATACCGTTTGAAATATTTTTTTGAATTTTGGTAGATAATAACTGGGCGTAAAAATGCATTTTCTGCAAGTAAAATATTTGTTCTACTTCTATCAGTGGCGTCCGCAATAACATTTCCCTGAGTAATCTTAACGAAAAAAAATGGCAAGTCATTGCGTTTTTTAAATACAAGTACCAATTTCATAAACAATCTTAACTTCTTGGTAAAAATCCTACCTTAAATTTTTTAGCTGGTGAATGCTTTTGTATTAAAAAATCATTTACCTTTAAAAAACCATTAGGTTGACTTATTTCATGCTGTGGCTTTATTAATTATTAAAAATACTTATTTAAAAAAAAACATGTATATCTAAGTTATCTAACATAAATTTTCCCTAATAATCCACAATGACCAAAGTTCTCTTAAAATGACATATTACTTTGAAGAAAAGGATATCAGGGGCCCATCGAAATGCAAAGAAATTCATGTTATTTTTTTTTTATCAAAAATCATTCATCGGACAAAAAAAGTTAAGAAGAAATGTGTTATTAACGAATAAAAAGTATTAACGTAAACCTTATCTATTTTGAAAAAAAAAATCAGTAACGTGATTTTTTTTCTTTTTATTTTAATTAAAAATGTTGAAGAACATGTTAATCGAAAACTTCCGTCTGGGAAAAAAATCTGGGGGGAATTTTTCCCAAGAAATAAAGGATGTTTGTGAAATTTGTACCTCTTTTGGGAAATTTTACATTATAATGAAAAGATATCGATATGGTATCTTTAGCTTTTATTCATGTTCATTGCAAAATTACATTCTGAACAATTTGTATTTGAAACTTTTTTCAATACCTCAGATTCGTCAATGTAAACAATATTATGAAATAATTATGGTAATAGTAACCCCTTGGCCTGCGGGAATTCTGATGGTTGTAAACAGAGAGTAGAGTATAAGAACAAATCTGTTGTGAATCATTAGAGGTTATCAATTTTAGAGAGAAATTTTGTCTTGCAAAGCAACATACTTTATACGCTCATGAGACAGATTTTTAGTTTTCAACTACGTTGCCAATTAAAAAAAAATCATGACCAAAATAGATTTTTGCCGAACAAAAAACCTCTAAATATAACCAAAAAAAACACCCTAAAATACAACCTTGTCTACTAAAATAAAGAAAAATACGTTCTCTAAAAATAATTTATGTCAACTAAAAGTGAAGTGACACGTGTTTCAAAATTTCTTTGTCGACTAAAGGGAAAACAACAAATAAATATAGTTTGTGACTAATAAAAAAATTATAGAAAATTAGAACAATACAGCTCAAATCGTGACAATTTTACAGCCCTAGTCTCGGCCGACGTACTCTACTGCAACGCTTTTCTTACTTTACATCAATGTTCACGGTCAAGGCGACCGTTCTGTCCTCGACCGCTGCATGTCATGAAACGGCGGTCAAATAACGGCCGTTCTTTTACGTTGCCGCTTTGTAGGAAACCCTAGCTTAAGGAAGGGACAATTCTTAGCGTTTTACATGGACAATGAAAATGTTTCCTTATCTGTATAAGAAAACAATGTACGAATTTTTTTTCAAATGTCCACTCAATAAATTTTTTCCAGTTATTCAGTGGTGATAATAAGATAAGCGTCTGTTGACCTATAAAGTCGTAAAACATTTGTTGGGAACAACAGTAGCACAATGTTAGGAATAGTGTATGGGTTTATTTGCCCCTCTTTTAAAAACAAATTAGACGTCTGTAAGAAGCAACTGGTGAAAAAAATGCCAATCAGCAGGAATGGAATTAACGACGATACAGTAAATATCTAAACAAATAAGTTGTTTTTAATTTTCTGTTTTTACTAAGCCTTCTAAATACATGATTAAAATTAGTGACATTAGATATACCAAATGGAAAAAACAGGGTGCAATAAAATCTATTAAAATAGAAAATAAAATTAATTATTTTCATAGAAATAATCGCTAATAATTATTCGTCGCGTTCATAAAAAATATTTTAAATTAGTGCCCTGGTATCATAAACAGTATATTTATAATTTACAATGCAAATATCCGCCTTTTATGGATCACCTTAATTAGAAATCGATTCGAAATGGAATTTAGTAAATAAAAGCATTAATGGAAACCTCGCTGTTAGTTCGAAAATAACATTAGCCGCTTTCACATACAAAACCAACATTGTGCTAAATATGGAGTCTCCGAAATGAACGATATTATTATCAGAGTAAATTCCTCAAAGTTTGCTTTTGAGTTGAATTGTTATGCAAATACCCTGCGAGCGTGGTTGTCTTCATTTGCGAAGGGCTTGTGGAACTCGTTAAGTAATTTATAAGTTTTTGAAGCCCGAAAGTGTGGCTGTTTTCTGGGAAACATCTGTAAGATGTTTCGGTGCTGCAGAAATTGCGGTTAACGAGAGTTAACGTGCGCCTCTTTCGGAAGCTGTACAAAGATTCTCATCAAATATTCCATAGTTCACGAGTAAATAAGGGTGGTCAAACAAAATCTTAAAATAGGCGTAAATTGGTACTTTTCTAAATATTTTTTTTAAATCATTTTCAACAACTGATATTTTCAACCCTTAGTTGGTAAAATTGTTTAATAAATGAAAAGTTAATTTCCAGTCGATAAACGCTGTGTTGACTGAAATTTATAAGCGACGAATTTTAAAGAGTAAATGCCTTTCTGCGACGTTTTGAAAACAAATTCGGCAAAAAGCAGATAACGAAGAGTGACAGGGTAAATAAATGCCGGAAATTTCATTCAAAATTAGGCCAAATCATAATATAGAATGCTAATGCCTGTATGACAGCCCAATAATGATGTGTTTAATCAAGCGCCGACTGTTGATATTAATTTATTTATTTACAAAAAGTCAATTTGTATCTATTGTAAACAAAATTATACGTCAACAGATAAGCTACAGCCGCGATATATGGCCTTCGAATTTCACCAACCATCTATAGATATACAGTGATTTATAGATTGTTTTCAATTATGTGTCAGGTAAATAAATTTCCCAAATAATAAATCTTTCAGATTCGATGCTGTCCCCATTGTGTTTACTTGCCCCAAATAATGCATTTACTTCTGTATCCACCTTAATTAAGCAGCCAATTAACTTCATCCGAAAATCAATATTAGAGTTTGATTAATGATTTTCTTTTTGTTTCCGGCTTCAATACGGCAACAGAGTTTAAAGGATTTCATTGTTTGGATTATGAATTTATGACTTTTTGGCAGAAATTTCATATCAGGTTCATACGCAGTAGCGAATATTGCGCCCTCTGTGGGAATTTTTGTAAAAGCTGCATTTTTGAAAAGATCACCACTTTTTTTAAGCTCACATGAATTGATTAGTGTTGGGCTATTCGAATACAAGTTGTGAGATGTATTCGATTCTGCCAAGATCTAGAATACATCCGATTCTCAACTGAAGTATTCGAATACTTCCAGACTCCGTGAGTTGAAGTGAGAATATGAATAGAATCGGTTCTCGCCTCGCGCAAGCAACATCTCATCATCGCATGATTCATAAGTTTTCGGCTACTTGCTTGCATTCGAATACAAAATATGTATTCGAATACAATATATGTATTCGAGATTGTGGTAGTCTGATACAACAAAATATTGGGATGCTGAGTAGTGAATAGAATCGGTCTCCTAACTACGCTACATATCCGATTCTTAACTTCTCCGATGTTGAATACTGTACCCGATTCTTGTATTCGAGATCTTAGACATGCATTTTGAATGCGTATTTTATTCGAGACAGTGGCGGCTCACGTATATGCACTGAGGAACTGCAGCACCCCCAGTTCCGCTTTCGAGTTTTTTCTTAAAAAGTTTGGTCTTTTTTGAAGACTTTTCCTTGAAAACTTTTTTATAGAAATTTTAAATTTTCTCTAATTTCTTTTATAGAAACTTCACCTTCCTTTTATGTTATGATCTGCTAAAATCTATTTTTATTTTTAATTTTCATGAAAAAGCGCATTTTTAAGAACTAACTTTTATAAAACTTTTGAAAAAGAAATCAGTATTTCGAGAAAGAATTGAATTTTGAAAAAAAAGGTTAAATTTTTCCAAAAGGGTCAACATTTTGAGAAGATAATGAAAATTTCAAGAAACAATCTGTATCCAACTCTTTTCGCATTTTGATTTCCCTGAAAAAAAAAAGAATAATACCAAATCTTTGAGTTTTTACCAGATTTCGCAATTTCTACTGTTTTGTGGAAAAATTCTTAGGTTTTTCTAATATTTTTACTTTTTTTTGTTGAGAAAATTTATATTTTTCTAAATATATTGTATAAACAAATTTTCTCGAAATTTCTACTTTTCCAGCAAATTTTGTTCTTAAAATTTTTTCTGGAAATTTCAACTTCTCCTGATTTTTTATGTTCCTTTAATTTGCTTTAAAAATGTTAGGTTTTTTCATGGGATTTTGACATTTTAGAGTTCATTTTATAATTTTCACTAATAACTTTTAAAAAATAATCCTCACATTTCTTTAAAAATGTCAAGATTTCGGAAAGAAACGAAAAAGTGTTAAGAAAATTTTCCATTGCTTCCGCATTTGGCTTTATTTTAAATGAAAGTAATAGCCGATGGATTATTTTCCTAAAATTTCGTTTTTTTTTGTACAGATATTTCAAATTTTTTCTCGAGATTTCGATTTTCTTTCAACGAAAATTAGAATATTTTAAAATTTTGACCTTTTTCAAGATTTCGACTTCATTTGAAAATTTCCACTTTTGTTAAGAATTTCGTTCGTATGTTCCTAGAAATTTTGACTTTTTGTGAGAATTTCGCTTCTTCTGACATTTTTGATTTAATTGCAAAATATCAACCTCAAAAATGTCCACATTTTACAATCTATTTTTTAAAATTTGACCGGTTTTCAAAAATTTGATCGTTCTCTCAATTTTAACTTTTTTTTGAAAAGTTTGAAATTTTTAAAAAATCGTATTGTTTTAAAAACTTACGGTTTTATGAAAATATTTACTTTTGTGGACATTTAACATTTTTTTAAACGTTAAATCTTTCAAAATTCTACCCTTCTTGAAAATTCAATTTTTATTTCAAATTTGTTCACGAATTTTAATATTTTTTTCTTGTTAATATCGACTCTTCTGATGTGGAGTTATTTTCCAAAATTTAGAAAATTTCGATTTTCCAAAACTTGGTAAATTTCGATTTTTCAAAATTTGGAAAATTTCGATTTTTCGAAATTTGAAATATTTTGATTTTCGATGATTTTTATTTTTATTTAGAATTCCAATTATTTTTTAAATTTTCGATCTTTTCTCGAAGTTTTGACTTTTCTTTTGAAAGTTACGAATTATTTTCGAAATTTCGGCTTTTCTTTTGAATTTCGACTTCTACTTGGAAATATTTTTTGAAAATTTCGATTTTTTTGAAAATCTGGACCTTTTTTAATATTTTGTCTTGATTTCATTCGACCCTTTCTAAAAATTTCGACTTTTTTAAAACAGTTTTTCAAAATGTTATTTAACGAAATTTTCAATTTTTGTCGAAACTTTCAACATTTCAAAATTTTGTCTTGTTGAGCCAAAATTGCAAACCTAATTTTTAGCTTATAAAAGAAAGTGATGATATTTTGCAATTGCCCCTTGCGTCTTGTTTTGATAATTCTGTTTTTAAAAGTTTTGCGACAATTTCGACCTTTTCAAACTTGCCTTGTTCGAGCAAAATTGTTTTCCAAAACCCAATTTTTGGCTTGTAAAAGAAAATTTTAAATTTGAATGTTCAGTTAAATATCGTCTTTGACCCCGCTTGGGGTTCACATTTTTAAAATCGATTAAGTACGTGTTTAGTGATTGCTTTTATCTATTCTTTATACACAAATTTTGACAAAAAATGTTTAAAAAAAACCATGAAATTTTTCTAAGAATGTCAACATTTTGGGAAAAAACGAAGAAATTAAAAAAAAGTTCAATTTTGACATAAATGTTTAATTTCAAGAAAAAATGAACCTTCTAAATTTCAACTTTTTTGCGATTTGATATTTCACTAAAAAAAACTTACCACTATTGTAGAACCGAAGAAAATTCTGAATCGAAATTTCCAATTTTTCTAGAACTGTTATTTTTATTTGTTAAATTTATTCTTGAAATTGTCAAGTCCTTCAAATTTCGATAAAAAATATATTGAAATTTAAAGATTAGGCTCAAAATTTGGGGAAAAAGCAGACAACATTTCTAGAAATTTTTTATTGGTTTATAAAATTTTTGAAAAAAATAATAAATAATAAGGGATAAATTAATTGTCAAAAATATTCTCAAAATTTCGACTTTTCAAGTAGGACTTCTTGAAATTTTCAAAAATGAGTCAACATTTCTAGAAAAGTCGAAATTTCGAAATTAAAAATAGTCAAAATATTAAATTAATTGACAATTTAATGTTCTAATTTAAATTTTTTCTAGTAATTTTAAAGTTCCCAGAGAAACAAAGATCAAATATTTCAGCGTGAAGTCGATTGTGATTAAAATTCACATTTTGGGAATGTATTTGTAATTGAACTCCAAATGATTATTCGAAATTTGTCTCAAAACTTCGAACAATTTTAAAAATAGATACTATTTCTTAATTTTGAGTTTTAATTCGACATTTTTTTCAAAAAGTTTATGTTTAAAAAGAAAAAAAAATATCCATTTAAAAAAAATATATATTTCAAGCTCAGGAAAGTTTCTAAAAAACAGATAAAATTTATTATTTAATCACAAAATTCCAATTTTTCCCCGAATTTTGTCTTTTTTCCTAAAGTTGAGGTTTCTATTGGAGGTTCATTGAGAAGCAACAGAGCTGATTTGTTATTAATTTTCTGAACTCATTTGCTTTTACACAATTTTAACACACAAACGCCGTCGCAGCAACCCCTCCAGTTTTAGCTACTAGCCGCCACTGATTCGAGATCATTTTTATTCGGGATGCTTGGTTACGCATTATGCCCGCACATTCCCATTCGAATATGTATCTAATTTTTAATTTGTTGCTTCATCCTTCTCATAAAATTATTAAATAACGAAATGCTTAAGTACTTTTTAAAATCTGGCTCTCAATTTTAATAATGAAATTCAGCAATATCTGAAAATACAGTGCCAATATGCGAATCCAATCAAAGTTAAAGATGAGTATGTGAATTCTAAAGCTTCAAGATTTATTTATATTAAGAAATTTATATACATTCAATTAGGAAATTACCAATTATGGGCATAGGTACGGAAGTAGTGAAATCGAAAGTCATATCTCGCCACCACATACCTCGAATAGGCCGCCGAGACAATTTTTCTAGTAGGTATTTTATTATCCCATAATTCGATTTTTTGTATTCGAATACTTATTCGATTCTCAAAAGTATTCGAATTCAATGTATTCGATTCTGAAAATCCTTCGATTATTCCAACACTAGAATTGATCATACAATTTTGATACCGAATGCAACTTGGCTTATATTTAATAGAAACCATCAACATTTTAATACCCCCTTTACTTAGACAGATTTTTTAAGGTTTTGTACCTTAAAAAAAATGGAACCCCTATAATCTCTCTGTCCGCCGACCCTCTATCTGTCACAAAGAGGTTTTGCTCAAAAATTATGTAATGTAGCAAATTCAAATTTTACATAGAATTAGTTCTCGACGACTGCCCCCCAACTATGAGAAAAAGAAAATATTTTATAATAAAATGGGGGTTTAATTTGGTCTCCAAAATATCAAGTTTTAGTTAATACAGGGGTAACCATAAGTAATGGTACACAGAGCAATGATGGATTTTTCGAATAAAAATAATGTGATTTAGCTATCTTTACCTTATACCAAAAGTTGTTATTAGCAGAGATACAGGGTGTCAAAGTTGAAAAAAAATTTCGATTTTTTTTTGTATAATTGTAGAATGAATTGTAATATAGGTACGAAATTTGGCACAAGGGGGTTTCTTAAGTCGACAAACTCTAATTTACTAACATATTACCAATAGCTGATAGAGGGCGCCACCTGCGCTATCCTGCATAATTCTAAATCATAACTTTTTTGTGCACCCACGTATATTAATTTTAAGTGGGTTATTTCATTTCCCCATATTTTTTACGTCGAAAAGGTGTACTTTCTGAAAATTGATACGAGCAACCGTTTCCAAGATATTTGCCTTTAAATCTTGACGTGCCTTGATTTTAAATTACTAAGATATTAAATTTTCGAAGTATGCTTGAAAAAAAAGTAATCATAAGACAGTTTTGAAACTAATTTATGTCAAAGATTACTTTGCTGATAATATTATTATTTAAATTTTGAAAATCTCAATAAAGAAAATCCAAAAAATTAAGACATAATTTATTTTCTAACATAGAGATATGAGATATGTTTTCTGAGACCGCACAAGAAAATGTTAATAGTCTGGGTGGTCAAAACAAATATTTGGAGATTTATTTTAATAAAAGGCAGCCAGATTTTTAATTGTTTACAATCCCTTTACATGAAAAAGGTCATTTCCCACATACATATTTTTGAAAATTAATTTTGTTTTGGTATTTTATTTAAATTTGCTTTAGAAATTTAAAAACACGTGTAATAATAATGTCAGTAGAGTAATATTTGATATAAACTATTTTAGAGTCAGTTTTATTACTTTTATTTTGAAACCTACTGCGAAAAATTCACATTTACATAACTTAAAATGAACGTACGGCAAACTTTGAAGGCAAATATCTTGAAAACGGTTGCTTGTATAAACATTTAGAAAGTACACCTTTTTTTCGTAAAAAATGTAGGTAAATAAAAATATCTATTTAGAATAAGTGTGCATGAAGGCACAAAAAAGTTATGATGCTTTAGAATAATACAAGGTAGCGCAGACGGCGCCCCCTATGAGTTACTGCCATTCTGTTAGCAAATTAGAATTTCTTGACCAAAGAAACCCTCCTATGCCAAATTTCTTGTCTCTAGTGAAATGTGTTCATCAGTTATACAAAAAAATCACATTTTTTTTTCAACTTTGACACCCTGTATCTCTGTTAATATCAACTTTTGGTAGAAAGTAAATGTGACTAAATGACGT
>CM053332.1:19406850-19661850 GCA_028583605.1 Dastarcus helophoroides
TTTTTAAGTTCTCCAAACTTAACAGTGGGAATTAAAAAAATGGCGAAAATTTTAGAAAAGTGCAGATTTAAGAAAAGGGTAAAATTTTCAAAAAAAGTCGAAATTTTTGGACATTTTGATTTTCTAAATTTTGAGAAATATACAAAATATATAGAAAATTTAAGGACAAAGCAACAATTTTCAAAAACTTTAAAATTTCTAAAAGAAGTCAAAATTTTAAAAATGAAGAAATTTTTAAACAAATTGTCGAAATTAAAAAAATATCAAAACTTTGAAAAAGTAGACATTTAAAAGATCTACGAATTATTACGGAGTTTTTAAAATAGTTGGACATTTTAAAAAAAAGTTTAAATTTAGAATAATTGAGAAATTTTTACTAAAATTATCCATAAAAAAAAATTTTCGGAGTCGGAATATTGAAAACAAGTCAAAAATTATCAGATAAATCGAGATTTTCAAAAATTGAAATATTGAAAAGATGAAAAATTTGAGAAAAGTTGAAAAAAGTTTAAATTTTTGTTAGTTAAAATTTTGAATCAAAGTTGAAGATTTTTAAAAAAAGATTAAAATTTTAGATCAACAAAATTAAATTTGATGAAACGGACTGGTCCTTGGTTAACTTCCAAAATTGAAACTTAGAACTTGTCCCCTGAAACAAAGAAAGATTAAAAACACAACAAAGGCTGCTCTAACGCGTTTCGACAGCCAAGCTGTCATCTTCAGAAAGAAACTGTATCTCTCTGAAGATGACAGCTTGCTGTCAAAACGCGTTAGAGCAGCCTTTGTTGTGTTTTTTAATCTTTCTTGGTTTCAGGGGACAAGTTCTGACTTTCAACAAAATTAAAATTTTGAAAAAATGTCAAGCTTTTCATAAAACGTTGAAATTTAAAAAAAAGTCGAAATTTTAAAAGAATTTTAAAGATTAAAAAGAAACCAAATTAAAAAAAACAAAAATAGTCGAAAATGTAAAAAAAGTCGACATTTAATAAAATGTCTCCATTTCAAAAATCAAAACTCTCCAAAAAGGTCGAAATTTTGAAAAATGGTTGACAGAAAAAAGAAAACAGTTGAAATTATTAGGAATCGAAATTTTCAATAAAAATAAAATTTTCAAAAAAATAATGAAATTTTGAAAAAGATCGAAAATTTAAAAAATCAAAAGCCCAGTTTTAAAAATTTTTCAGAAAAAATAAAAATTTGAAAGGGTGAAAAGAAGGGTTAAATAGTCAACGTTTTCTTTTTTAAATTTACAGTGAAAATTTGAATTAGTTATTATAAATTAATCAGTTAATATATTCAATAACTCTTTAAGGGTTAAACTCAAAACTTCAACTCTGAATGCATTAAAAAAGGAAATTTTAAAATTGAAGTATTTTCAAAGGGTGAAAATTTTGAAACAAGGTAGAGCAACCTTTGTTGTATTTTTTAATCCTTCTTGGTTTCAGAGGACAAGTTCTCAACAAAATTAAAATTTTGAAAAAATGTCAAACTTTTAAAAGAACTTTAAAAATTTAAAAGAAACCAAATTAAAAAAAAACAAAAATAGTCGAAAATGTAAAAAAGACGACATTTAATAAAAGTCTCCATTTCAAAAATCAAAACTCTCCAAAAAGGTTAATATTTTGAAAAATGGTTGACAGAAAAAATAAAACAGTTGAAATTATTAAGAATCGAAATTTTTATTAAAAATAAAATTTTCAAAAAAAATAATGAAATTTTGAAAAAGATCGAAAATTTAAAAAGTTAAAAGCCCAGTTTTAAAAATTTTTCAGAAAAAGTAAAGATTTGAAAGGATGAAAAGAAGGATCAAATAGTTAACGTTTTTTTTTTAAATTTACAGTGAAAATTTGAATTAGTTATTATAAATTAATCAGTTAGTATATTCAAGAAGTCTTTAAGGGTTAAACTCAAAACTTCAACTCTGAATGCATTAAAAAAGGAATTTTAAAATTGAAGTATTTTCAAAGGGTGAAAATTTTGAAACAAGGTAGAGCGATCTTTGTTGTGTTTTTTAATCCTTCTTGATTTCAGGGGACAAGTTTTATATTTCAATTTTTGAAGATAACCAAAGACCAGTCCGTTGTACCAAAAAAAAGTACCTAATTCTCAAATAAAATAAAAAAAACACCGAAAAGTTCAAAAATTTTCGAAAACGGAGATGTTTTTTAAAAAGTATACACAGATTTTCGGAAAATTCAATACTTAAAAATAAAATAAATTTGAAATTACAAAAAAAAGTCTGAATTTTGGAATAAAATAGAAATTTGGAAAAAATCCAGTTTTTCAAAAACGCGACATTATTAAAAATTTTCAACTCTGAGTGCATTAAAAAAGGAATTTTAAAATTAAAGTATTTTCAAAGGGTAAAAATTTTGAAACAAGGTAGAGCAACCTTTGTTGTATTTTTTAATCCTTCTTGGTTTCAGGGGACAAGTTTTATATTTCAATTTTTGAAGATAACTAAAGACCAGTCCGTTGTACCAAAAAAAGTACTTAATTCTCAAAAAAAAATATAAAAAAAACACCGAAAAGTTCAAAAATTTTCAAAAATGGAGATATTTTTTAAAAAGTATACACAGATTTTCGGAAAATTCAATACTTTAAAAATAAAATAAATTTGAAATTACAAAAAAAGTCTAAATTTTGGAATACAATAGAAATTTGGAAAAAATCCAGTCTTTTAAAAACGCGACATTATTAAAAATTTTCAACTCTGAGTGCATTAAAAAAGGAATTTTAAAATTAAAGTATTTTCAAAGGGTAAAAATTTTGAAACAAGGTAGAGCAACCTTTGTTGTATTTTTTAATCCTTCTTGGTTTCAGGGGACAAGTTTTATATTTCAATTTTTGAAGATAACCAAAGACCAGTCCGCTGTACCAAAAAAAGTACTTAATTCTCAAAAAAAATAAAAAAAACACCGAAAAGTTCAAAAATTTTCGAAAACGGAGATATTTTTTAAAAAGTATACACAGATTTTCGGAAAATTCAATACTTAAAAATAAAATAAATTTGAAATTACAAAAAAAGTCTGAATTTTGGAATAAAATAGAAATTTGGAAAAAATCCAGTTTTTCAAAAACGCGACATTATTAAAAATTTTCAACTCTGAGTGCATTAAAAAAGGAATTTTAAAATTAAAGTATTTTCGAAGGGTAAAAATTTTGAAACAAGGTAGAGCAACCTTTGTTGTATTTTTTAATCCTTCTTGGTTTCAGAGGACAAGTTTTATATTTCAATTTTTGAAGATAACTAAAGACCAGTCCGTTGTACCAAAAAAAGTACTTAAATCTCAAAAAAAAAATATAAGAAAAACACCGAAAAGTCCAAAATTTTTTGAAAATGGAGATACTTTTTAAAAAGTATACACAGATTTTCGGAAAATTCAATACTTAAAAATAAAATAAATTTGAAATTACAAAAAAAAGTCTAAATTTTGGAATACAATAGAAATTTGGAAACAATCCAGTCTTTCAAAAAACGTGACAATGTTAAAAATTTTCTTTGTCGTTTTCTAAGAAATGTAAAATTTTCGAAAAGTTACATTTTGAAAATGTCGAAATTCGTAGTCGAAATTTTAAAAAGTTGAATTATGAAGAAATTTGCATTTTGGATCAAAACGTTAAACATTGTCGCAGCACCTCCATTAGTTTTGCCTACGAGCCACCACTGGTTATGATTATTCAATATTACCCGATTGTCTATTGCACACAACGGCAGTTGGTCGTCGTGTGCTCTGTTATCAAGAAATGCAAAAAAACACGCCTTGTTGCCATAAAAATGATAATATCTCAGATAATTTTGAACCAAATCAGTAGTGGTATAGCTTTTTGGATACAGTAGAGCTTTTCCTCTGTGTAAATGTCTGTTATTTCGCTACAGGTGGCAATTCTTAACAATTATACTCAGTACATTCCACTTCGCTATCATATTCATGATTGTCTAGTTTGTTTCTAGTTTTCAGCTACCTCACATTAAATATCAGCAGTGATTATTGATCTTGGGCGTTGACAGTTCTAAAATAAATAAATATATGTAAGTTTTAACAAACTGGTCATAATTTTTTCATCATTTGGACAAAGAGCACAACACAATTATGAAATGTAAAATTTTCGAAAAGTTACATTTTGAAAATGTCGAAATTCTTAGTCGAAATTTTAAAAAATTGAATTTTGAAGAAATTTGCATTTTGGATCAAAACGCTAAACATTGGTTTTGCCTACGAGTCGCCACTGATCCTCTTCTTTTAAAAGTGTATGGTTTATTGATTGTTTGTAATTAATTTAATTTTTAAATTGATTGGCTACGAAGATAGAACAAGAACACAAAATGAATGTTGGTTTATTCAAAGAGAAGTATTCTATAATGCACAGACCAATAGGTTTGAACATTTAGTAGATTCGAAGTTTGGAAACCAAATACCGGTTTCGATCTTGTTAGATCTCGTAAGTTTGGTATATCCAACTCGAATGCTAATAAATGTTCCGACAAGTAAGTACTAAAACATTCACAAGCGTCGAGCGAGTGACTTTTTAGTACTACCACCTATTGGTCTATAGAGAAACTATGGCCATCGCCAACAATGTCGTATGCAAGAAGAATGCAACCTAGACTACAAATTCATGCAGCCCTCCAGGCGTGTATAGTGAATCATAGGTAGCTGAACTACCAACAGTTGAAACACTGCCACCTAGCGAAGCGGTTGCTCTCTAGGAGGGTTCCCAGAAGACAAGGATTCTATAATGCACAGACCAATAGGTTTGAACATTTAGTAGATTCGAAGTTTGGAAACCAAATACCGCCTGGAGGGCTGCATGAATTTGTAGTCTAGGTTGCATTCTTCTTGCATACGACATTGTTGGCGATGGCCATAGTTTCTCTATGGACCAATAGGTGGTAGTACTAAAAAGTCACTCGCTCGACGCTTGTGAATGTTTTAGTACTTACTTGTCGGAACATTTATTAGCATTCGAGTTGGATATACCAAACTGACAAGATCTAACAAGATCGAAACCGGTATTTGGTTTCCAAACTTCGAATCTACTAAATGTTCAAACTTATTGGTCTGTGCATTATAGAATCCTTGTCTTCTGGGAACCCTCCTAGAGAGCAACCGCTTCGCTAGGTGGCAGTGTTTCAACTGTTGGTAGTTCAGCTACCTATGATTCACTATACAACACGCCTGGAGGGCTGCATGAATTTGTAGTCTAGGTTCCATTCTTCTTGCAAAAGAGAAGTATCATGATTTACCACCTTTATCAAGTATCATAAGCAAGATTGAAAAACAGGTTCGGCAAAATGAAGAAAAACGAGTAGTTTCCGTCAGAATGCTCTCAATGAAGATGTCAAAATTAATGTACTTTTCTCTTTTTTTCAAAAGTTTGGATTTTTCATAATATGATTATGATGAGACATTTTTTTTCAAAACATTTACCTTTTGTTTTACATTTCCACTTTAGCTCAAATATGTTCACATTTTTCAAAATCCTCATGTCTTTACTAGTGAACTCGAAATTACCCAGTCTTCAGTTGTAAGAATTCTGAAAATGCAAAAATTTCATCCTTATAAAATGACAATCCTTCATGAACTCTTAGAAGATGATCCGACTTGAAGACTCCAGTTCTGGATTCTGGATTTGTTGTGGGTTGCCTTAAGTTTAGGTCAGCATTTAGGCCACCCTTTCCGGGCCCATTATGCTATCCCCATGATTGAGGTCTCCTTGGTCATTCATTCAGCCACCCAACCTTGTTGAGAAACTGAAGAACGTCCCTTGGATGCCCTTCTCTAAAATCGGCCACACTAGGCCAGAAGTCCCCCAGCGTGGATCCTCTGATTGATGCTAGTGCCGGGCAGTGACACATCACGTGCTCGACACTCTCATCTTCTTCTTAACACCTTCTGCAACTCAGGTCGTTTATAATTCCCACTTTGTGGAGGTGTTTGTTTAATCGACAGTGACCTGTCCATATCCCTACAAGTTTCCTGAGATTATTGATTCAGAGTTATAGGCATATTTTTGCCCTTTTTCTGCATGACATTCTAATAAATGCGTGAGTTTGTCGGCATGTTGTTATTGCTGCCCATATGGCTCTGTGTTTACGATAAATTTCTTCGTTAAGTAGAAATCTTACGGTTGATCTTGCCAAGGGAAGGGTTGGTTCTGATCCAACGAATTGTCCCTCCAGTTTTGCAAACAAATGATGGATTTGTTGTGGGTTGCCTTAAGTTTTGGTCAGCATTTAGGCCACCCTTTCCGGGCCCATTATGCTATCCCCGTGATTGAGGTGTCCTTGGTCATTCATTCAGCCACCCAACCTTGTTGAGGAACTGAAGAACGTCCCTTGGACGCCCTTCTCTCAAACCGGCCACACTAGGCCAGAAGTCCCCCAGCGTGGATCCTCTGATTGATGCTAGTGCCGGGCAGTGACACATCACGTGCTCGACACTCTCATCTTCTTCTTAACACCTTGTGCAACTCGAGTCGTTTATAATTCCCACATTGTGGAGGTGTTTGTTTAATCGACAGTGACCTGTCCATATCCCTCCAATTTTCCTGAGATTATTAATTGAAAGTTGTAGGCATATTTTTGCCCTTTTCCTGCATGACATTCTAATGAATGCGTGAGTTTGTCGGCATGTTGTTATTGATGCCCATATGGCTCTGTGTTTACGATAAATTTTTTTGTTAAGTAGGGATCTTACGGTTGATCTCGCCAGAGGAAGGGTTGGTTCTGGTCCAACGAATTGTCCCTCCAGTTTTGCAAACAAGTGATGGATTTGCTAGACAGAAATGTTCTAAGCATAGAAGATATCCTATTTTCAGATGAATCAATGTTTATGTTAAATGGTGAGCTAAATCGTCAAATTGTCGTCACTGTGCAGACAACAACCCACACTGGATGAGGGAAAGCCACACTCAACATCCAGAGAAAGTCAATGTTTGGTCATGTTGGTGATCGAGTTTTAGGACCAATTTTCTTCCAAGGAAATCTTAATGGGGCAGGATATTTGGAATTCTTGCAGGAAGAGCTAATTTCTAATTTAGCTATTTGGTTTCCTGATCCTGAAGCTGATGTCCTGAATAGAAACATTTGGTTTCAACAAGACGGTGCCCTTCCGCATTTTGCAAGACTTGCCCTTCCGCATTTTGCAAGACCTGCCCTTCCGCATTTTGCAAGACCTGCCCATGAGTATCTGGATAATGTATTACCAGACAGATGGATTGGTAGAAGAGGACCTTTTGAATGGCCATCCAGGTCTCCGGACTTAACACCTATGGACTATTTCTTATGGAGGTTTTTGAAGAGCAAAGTTTTTAGGATCAAACCTGCAAATATTGAGAAGCTGAAAGGATGAATAAGACAGGAGTGTAGACCAATTTCCCCCGAAGTAATTGGAAATGTTCAAAACGAGTTTCAGTTTCGTTTAGAGTATTGTCGGTTAGTAAATGGACAACATTTTGAACATTTATTGAAGAAAGATTTTTGAGATGAATCCGACTCCTTGATTTTTCAAATTAGTTAATATCTGAAATACAAAACTTGTCTTCTGAAACCTAGAAAGGTTAAAAAACATAAAAGAGGTTGCTCTAACGCGTTTCGATAGCCAAGCTATCATCTTCAGAGAGATACTGGAAGAGATATTTTCAGGGGACAAGTTTTGTATTTCAATTTCTGAAGATAAGCAGGGACTAGTCTGTTCCACCAAAAAAAATGGTTAATATTTGTTAAATATCTTTTAAATGAGAGGAAATAAGAAACTGAAATTTAATATGCATATAAATGATGTATCCTTTAAGAATAGTCAAGATAAAAATAGGGTTGCTATTTGAAAATATTGTCAATGACGTCATATCTTAAATTTGGGGCATTCTGCATCAAATTTTCCTACATCAAAAAGAGCGCAAGTTAAAATATTGATCGAAGTGTCCGAGCATATTTCCAGAAAAAAAAACTGTCTTTGATTTACTGAATTTATTCCAGGTTACAGACAAGCACTGTATATTAACCTGATGGTAACTGCTAGAACTCATTCAATGAGTTCAGTTGATAAACATTGACAGGTTTATGCTTTTTCATAATTGAATCGAAGTAGTCTTACTCTAGATTCCATGTAGAGAAATAAGTGTAGTCTTGCAATGAAAAACCAAGTTATAAATGGAATCTGGGAATCCATATATGGAGCTATAAAATACGATATAGGCCGACTGATATTGGATCATTAATTTATCAATCTCTTTGAAAAAAGTCTTCTCTCGGAGTGCTCTTAATAAATTATCCTCGGTAGCAACAGACTCCAATGTAGAGCAATTTATTAAAAGCATCACTGAAAAATTCCTAAGCTCCCTTTGGAAAACATCGAAGAAAAAAGCAAGTTTTTCAGTAAATGAAATTAAATCTCCTCGGGTAATTTTGCATATCAAGAGAAAAATAAAAGTTTTCGCGAAATTCCTCTCATTTGGCATTTTAATTTGGCTTAATTGCCAGTCTAAGAAAATTTTACAAGCATTGTAACTTTAGACGTAATCTTTATTGAATCTGATTTGCTTAATATCTCTGCGTCTGCAAATTAACTTTTTTTATTTGACAGATCGTTCGGTGCCCACAAAAGTCTTTGACGCCACGCCTAGCGGAGATCGTTAAAAATGGGGCACGTTTCTCACTTTGCTTTTAGTGCATGGTTTGAGATGCATTCTTAATTTAAAAAAAGTTTTTTAAGCTTAGTGTTGTTTAATCCGTAATTATTCGTAATTGAGGTAACTTACAATTCTCATTTAAAACTTCTGCGATAATATTCTTTGTAAAGAAAAGCCTAATCTATTTATTTGTCAGATGTGATAACACTTTGTTAGTTTTAAATCGTGCATTAAAGAAATAGTTAATGTAGTTGATTACAATAGTGAGTACGTTAATAACGCGTGATGGTCACGCGTGATGGTCACGCGTGATGGTCACGCGTGATGGTCACGCGTGATGGTCACGCGTGATGGTCACGCGTGATGGTCACGCGTGATGCTAACACGAAGCTTACCCCCTATGCAGCGGCGGCTGGTTACTTTTTGACAGGGGGTGCGCAGATGCAAAAATATGGCTTCGAACCGGAACTGAATCGAATAACCGGAAACCGAAAAAAACCGTTATTTTTGTAGGAATGAAAACAGGAACAGTACCGGAAAAAAATAACGGTTTATTTCGGTTCGTTGAATTTGTATGTTCTTAAAATAATACTTTACCCTAAAGTTTGGGATTTTTTTAGAAATTTCCTTTTCAAAATTTTATACAAATTCGTGCAACTTTCATCTGAAAATTATGAGTTAACCCTAAAGAACATTTTTTTGAAAGTTCAATTAGAAACCTACAATTTTCACTCTTTCTAAGAAAATGTTGATTTTATTCTTAAAATTTTAAGTCAAATTGAATTTTAAGTTGTATAACTTGAATATTTTTCACAATATTTGGTTCTGTTTTGAAATTTGGACCCTTTTCTCAAAATATTCCTTTCTTTTTATAAAATTTCAAGTTTAAAATACAAATTTTATGTGCTATTGTAAATATGGACTCAAGTAGTGAAGTCTTTTTCATTGGAGCCTATTTTCCTGGCAATTTTATTTGCAAATTTGAATTTTTCCCAAAACTGCAACTTTTTCTTTAGAACAAACACTCAAACTTTGTTTTTTTTCCTCAAATTTGGATTTTCCCTTTTATAATATAATACTCTTGTTTTTTGAAGTTATTAATAAAAATTTCGAGTTGTCTTGAATTTTTTCCTTCAAATTTCACTTTAATTTAAATATGCCAATTTTTTTCTCGATATTTCAAATTCTAATGATTTTTTGTTATGCCCACTTCATCAAGCTTCCCAAAATCTCAAAATTTGTGATAAAATCTTGCTATTTCTAATTTTTCCTAGAAATTGGGAATTTCAGTCAAAATTTCAAGAGAAAAATACAACATTTATATTCCATTCTTCATGGTAGACCCTTATTGACCGGAAATATTTATTAATTAAATTTATTTAACATTTATATTCCAATTTAAAGCCGGGATCTTGAAATTGAAGTCGAAATTTTAAGGGTAAACTTGGAACGATGACATGTTGGAAAATGTCCAATTTAAACTTCCAATTTTTATCTGGTTTTGTTGACGCTATATTTCACTTTTTTCTTAAAATTTAGATTGTCGCCTCGAAGCTGCGATTTTTGTTTAGATTGTTTTGAATTTAGGCAGCTTTAAAATCGAAATTTAGTTAAATCTTGAACTCCCTTTGTAGAATTCGCTCAAAATTTAAAATTTAGTAATTTGAAAACCTAGATTCTTCCCCAAAATTAAAAAACTCTGGCACAGGCGAATTTTGAAAAAATGTTAAAGTTATCACAAAAACTCGAACTTTTGAAAACAATGGAGCTTTATTTAATTTCGAAAAAAGTCCCTATTTTGATGATAAAAGGTAACACTTTTCAAAAAAGATTAAAATCCTGAAAAAATTCAAATATTTCAAAAATTCGCAATTGTGAAAAAAAGTGAACATTTTCGGGAAAAAGTCGGAATTATCAAAAAGAGAAGTTAAAACTTCGAGAAATAGTAAACTATTTGAGCTAAAGTGGACATTTAAAAAAAAGGTAAATGTTTTAAAAAAAAACGTTTCATCATAATCATATGATGAAAAAACCAAATTTTTGAAAAAAACAGGAAATTTTCCAAAAAAAATCAAATTCTGAAAAAGTTATAGCTTCGAGAAAAAGTCGAAATTTCGATGATAAAAGGTCAAAGTTTTCAAAAAAGTCTAAATTTTGCAAAAGGTTTGAAAATATAAAAAATGTCGGAATTTTGAGATAAATTTAATTTTTCAAGAAACAAAAATTAAAGAAAAATCTAATTTTTTTAAATAAAAGTTCAGTTTGCGACATAAAAGCTAAAACTTCAAGAAAAAGTCGAAATTTAAAAAAAAATCTGAGTTTTCAAAAAAAGATCAACACTTTGAGAAATTGTCAAAAGTTTGACCAAGGTCAAAAATTAAAAAAAAACAGGGTAGAAGTTTTTAAAAGCCAGTTTTTTAACATCATTAAATTTACAGAAAAAATCAAAATTTTGAAAAAAAAATAACAATTTTGAGAAAAGATCGAAATTATGTATAAAGATTTTCAAAAAATTCAGAATTTGGAAAAGAAATTAAAATCTTAGAGAAAGGTCAAACTGAAAAAGTCTGACGGTTAATAAAATAAATAACCATTTAAAAAAAGTGGAAGCTAAAAAAAAAGAACATTTGAATTTGAAAGTTTTCAAAATATAAAGACGAAATGCTTTAAGGAAATCAAAAAAGAGTAATCATTTTTAGAAAGTCGGTTTCTTGCGAAAAAGTGAAAATTGAAAATAAGTTGAATAAAAAAAAACAAACATTCGAGAGAGTCGATATTTGCAAAAAGTTAAAACTTTGAAAAAATTCAAATTCTTAAAAATAATTGAAATGTTTTGAAAAAATCGAATTTAAAATTAGTTATATTTGCAAAAAAAGATAAAATTTCGAGTCTGAAATTTCTGATATTTACAAAAATAAGATCAGACAACTTCGAGATCAATTCCAAATATTCAAAAAAAATTGTAATTTTCAAAAAATAAAATTTTTAACAAGAACGAAAGTTATAAAAGTAAAATGTTCAAAAAAATCAAAACCAACCAAATAAGACAGAATTTTGAGGAATTTGGAATATTCAAAAAATCAAAATTTTGAAAAAGGTCGAAATTTTCGAAATCAAGTTAAAATTTTTTTAATTTCATTATCATTTACTTTAGAGTAATGTATTCTATCAATGGTTTATTTATTGTCTTATATATTAATTACTTAATTAAGAAAGTATGACATTTACGTTTGATTTTATTGCTGTTCTTTTAAGCATTATGTAATTCTGTACACACTTCTGTACATTGACGTTCATCTTTGTTTTTTAATTTTTCCCAATTTTGATATTTTAATCAAAAATTGTGACCACTCTTTTGAAGACATGTCAAAGTTTTAACAGCTAAACGTAAAAGAGGTTTTGTAGCAACTATTTTTATTTTCCATTGTTGTATTTAACTGTTATTTGCAATTTGTCTTATTATAATTCATAAGTGTACCTTCTACCAAATTTGCTTAACGAGCTTAAAAAAGTTTAACGTAAAAAAAACGACTAACACTGTTAATATGATATTTTTTTGAGATCTTTATCAAGATTTGTATTTTAATTTTTGAGGGTAACCACCACGTACCAGTTCGTTTCGCCAAAATGTTTTAAATGATACTAATTTTTTAAAGAATCCTCTTAGCAGACTCAAGGATCAGTCAAATTAGGAAGAATAAAATTACCAGAGAAACCTTTATGATGAGATGACTAAGTGCTGAAGTACGTGATTCTTTTTAAAGTTATACAAAAATTTGGCTCTGGCAATCTGATGATTAGTCAACAACGACTGAGGTTAAAAAAATTCTAAACTTTAGATTTAAAAGAAAGAAACCCGGGGCTTTAATGTGATTTCTTTTATTTTTCTCTTTATCGATTTTTCTTCGAGTTAAGCATTTTGAAAATAATTTAAACATTTTGGATATTTTTTTTCTTTCCTTAATTTGTATGCGTAGTGCATTAAAACGTGAATTACTTCTTTAAGGGGAATTTTACAAATAAAAACAGACACGAAAATTCCAAGAATTTTACAAATTAGAGTGTTTATCTTTCTGAAAGAGTATGGCGAACTAATGCATAAACTGAGATCTTAACTTAAAAAAGTTAATGTAGAACAAAAAACAAATATTTTTGCTTAAATAAATCAAAGACCCACAAAATAAAACGGCATTTGCAAGAGGATTGTGAAAGAAATAAAATGATAAGAAAAAGGAAATGAATAACACCGTGTATGGCAAATCCAAGGAAAATGTTGATAATTAATGAGAGATGTATATTTTGATATATCTATTGACATTTTTACGTAAAATAAGAAAGCACAACATTAAAAATTTTTTTTAATTTTTCCCAATGTTGATATTTTAATCAAAGATTGTGGCCACTCTTTTGAAGACATGTCAAAGTTTTAACAGCTAAACTTAAAAGAGGTTTTGTAGCAACTATTTTTATCTTCCATTGTTGTATTTAAGTGTTATTAGTAATTTGTCTTATTCTGTTTAATAGGCACCAAAGACTTCGCCAAGCCTAATGCTAGGTACATTTGTACCCAGGATAAATGAACTTTATGTTGAAGAAGTGAGTCTTGAAAATTCGGTATTATCTCCCGGAATTCCGGGAGCCAAGAAAATAAAACCAGAAGCCAAGTTACCGCGTTGGAGAATCAAGAAAGGGTGAGTCTGTGAAAAATCTTGTTATTTGACACAAATGTTGGTGGAAAGGAGTCGTCATTGGTTATCTTCAAAAATTAAAATACAAATCTTATTCACTGAAATCTCTCTGAAGATGATAGTTTCACTATCAAAAGGAGTTAGAGCAACCTCTGTTGTGTTTTTTAATCTTTCTTGGTTTCAGAAGACAGGATTTGTATTTCAATTTTTGAAGATAAGCAAGGACCAGTCCATTCCACTAACATATATTTCATGTAATTAAAATTATATGAACGCAAAGCAGAGCTTTGCTCTCATCTAAAGCGGACATTTCTTTTTCTTCAGGCGCCCCTAATTCACTTTGCAACAAATTACGTTATTTATGAACAGTCTAATTTCTCAATGAAATATATTCATATTCATATTTTTTATTATTTTTTTATTCATATTTCAAATTCTTCTACTGAACGCTTGCTTTGATTAGAAATGGATCGCACTAAAGCAGCATTATCTACATGAAAAGGGCACCTGTTTTTGGCCCAAGCTTCTAGATAACGTTAAATAAAAGAATATTATGAGAAGTGTTAACAGGAGAATTAACAACAAGATGTATAATTTTTCCATATAATTATTTCAATTTGATTACATTTTGTTAACAAAAAATTTTGCTATTTAAATTTTAGTCGTCTTTTTTAGATCATTTTTATTTTTATTAATATATTATTATTATATTAGATTGTCTTATTCTGTTTCACTTTTGTTTAACAGGTAGGAGAGACTGGGGTATTCTGGACCACGGGGAATTGCGGACCAGCTTCATATTTTTGTCTCTAATAGTGGTTGATAGCTAGAAATAACTGTTGCAGCTCGCCTCATGTTAAGCTCATTTTCCCTTCAGTACTCGACTTGTGTACACGAACCGTTACCTCGCTTCGATACCAAATGGAAATGGGATACATTGATATTTTTTTTTTCACTTTAGAGTTTCCTCTAATTTGACCACACTTTTCAAGAACCAACTCAGGTAAATGCAGCTCGCCCCATGTTAAGCTCATTTTCCCTTCAGTACTCGACTTGTGTACACGAACCGTTACCTCGCTTCGATACCAAATAGAAATGGGATACATCGAAATTTTTTTTTTCACTTTAGAGTTTCCTTTAATTTGACCACACTTTTCAAGAACCAACTCAGGTAAATGCAGCTCGCCCCATGTTAAGCTCATTTTCCCTTCAGTACTCGACTTGTGTACACGAACCGTTACCTCGCTTCGATACCAAATAGAAATGGGATACATCGATATTTTTTTTTTCACTTTAGAGTTTTCTCTAATTTGACCACACTTTTCAAGAACCAACTCAGATAAATATCTTTAAAATATTCGCGGAACCTTAAGTCTTTGACAAGAACATGAAGTTTGTATTGTGTTACTCATATACTGCCATATTTTAAAAAATGACTTTCAAAGAATTACGGACCACTTTTATCGTTGAATTATGAACCACTTGATTCTTTACATTTCACAAGCTAATTATGTGTATTTGATGCATATAAGTGATTATTCCTGCAAATTTTCAGTAAAGTATTATTTTTCGGCAATTTTTAATAGTTTTTTGGTTAAATAATAATTTCGTTTAGAACTGATTTTCATTGCCATTTGTCACTCCACTTCACTTTGTTTCTCTTTCAAAATAAATCTTTCACCATTCTCAATCAAAAACAAGAAGGTTTTTCCACTACATTTTTTTATTTTTAATCGATTTACAAAAATACAATTTTTGCGCCAACTCTTATAAGTTGTATAATTTAATACAATTTGACCAAACTGCTGCGACCCAAAGATAGATTATTAGTTGTACTACAAATTGAAGCTTTGAAATTTTCGGAAAAAAATATTTTTTTGCCAGTTTTTAGCCAACATAAAAAATCCACAATACCCCAGTCTCCCCTACCAATAATCAATGGTACCGCCGAGTCTAATACTTGGTACATTTGTACCCAGGATGGGTAAATGTTTCTCAACTTTGTGTTGAAAAAATGAGTTTTGGAAATTCTGTATCACCTCCAGAAATTCTGAAAGCCAAGAAAATAAAACCAGAGCCAAATCACTGCGTTGAAGAATTTTCTTTATGACATTGCCAAATTTAAGAAAATCAAGTTATTTTAAATTGGATTAATATCAACTTTAGAACAACTAGGAGAAAAATAAACTTACCCCTATAAAAATAGGCGGTTTTAACTTCTTGGTATAAGTAGTTCATTGTTGGAAGCGCATTTTTATAAGAAACAATGTAAAGTTTGTTTAATTGAAAAATTCCAAGTTTTTTATAAAATATTATAGAAAAACTGTTTTTGGGGGTTATCTTTAAGGGGGGGTTTCACCATTTAAATGGTCGAGTTAGCATTTAAATGGTCGAGTTAGCATTTAAAAAAAATACGTGTCTAATATTTTTTATGTACTATAACATATTGTAATGCAATTTAAATAGATGAAATAGGATTTAGAATAGAACTGTAGAATTTAGTAAATAAAAAAAGTTTTTAGAAGGATCTGATAAGGGGAAAGCGGCCGCGATAACAAAACAAATGGCAGATAAGCGTTCCAGATAAGCCTTATCTGCCGAAAAGTTCTGGAAGCCGGGGGCCAAAACTATAAAAGGCGGTCAGCTTTCCCTCGAGTCAGTCAGTTAGAAGTCAGTGTAGTTAGTGGGTTAGCAATTAGTAAATTAGTAGTGAGTTACTATTCAGTTGAAGTGTGCCGAGTTAATAAAGTGGTATAATCCATCACGTGTAATCAATCGAACCGATAAGCCCGTAACAATATTACAAAAGGGTACACCCCGGGTTTTTTCCTCGTTCGTCCGTTGTAGGATTTGAGCTTCTATGTATGTATTGCTTTAGTAAATAAGTTTCGGACCTTAATTATGCAATATTACGTATGTGGCCCCACTTAATCATTCCCTATTGATCCCGACCGCTTTATGCGTGCATGGCAATCAGCCCTGCTGTATGACATTAACAAATTACACTCGCGCTGTCGACTAATTAATGTAATTTTAGCTGTTAATGCATAAATAAATTTAAATTAGCCATTACAGGATTTAACGGAGATCACATCTGGCACAAACACTTGCTGGTACATATTTTGTACATACACAACCCTTTAACATATTACATTGTCATCAGATGATGTCGTAAGCATCAACAATTGACCCAGGAAAAGTCCAAAAAATGAAGAAGAATAAAAAATAAAAGAGAGGTCGCGGGTTCGAACTACGCTACTATGCAAGCATTTTTAAAGTTAACACTTTCTTGGGGCGTTGAGCGATTTTTCATTGAAGGTCAACTTATTTATTTTGCGTTACAATCACGCTAAATTGCCTTACTATCACGCTAAATTGCCTTATCAACATGCTCTAATGTTTACGGTAGCGCATGTTGGTAGTGCGTGATTGTGACGCATCGGGGTGATGCAAAACCGTAAGTCATAAGATTACCCTTTACCAAAATTAACTTAACAAGTTTAAAGAAGTTTAACATAAAAAAATGACATACACTATTAATATAATATTTAAAGAGATCTTTATCAAGATTTGTATTTCAATTTTTGAAGATAACCACTACGGATCAGTTCGTTCCGCCAAAATGTTTCAAATGATACTAATTTTTTAAAGAATTCTTATAGCAGACTCAAGGATCAGTCAAATTAAGAAGAATAAAATTACCAAAGAAACCTTTATGATAAGATGACTAAAAAAAGTGTTGAAGTACGTGACTCTTTTTAAATTTATACAAAAAATTGGATATGGTAATCTTATGAACAGTCGACAATGACTAAGGCTAAAAAATTCCAAGCTTTACATTTAAAAACAAGAACCCTGGGGATTTAGTGTGATTTCTATTATCCTCTTTATCGATTTTTTTTCGAGTTACAGCATTTTGAAAATTACTTAAATATTTTGGGTATTTTTTTTTACTTTCCTTAACTTGTATGCGTAGTGCATTAAAGCATGAATTACTTTTTTAAAGGAAATTTCACAAATAAAAACAGACACGAAAATCTAAAAAAAATACAAATTAGAGTGTTTATCTTTTTGAAAGAGTTTACCGAACTTCCGATCTTAACTTTAAAAAGTCATTGTAGAATAAAAAACAAATAGTTTTGTTTAAATAAGTCGAAGACCTACAAAATAAAATGGTATTTGCAAGAGGATTGTGAAAGAAATCAAATTATAAGAAAATGGAAATGAACAACATCGTGTATGGCAAATTCAAGGAAAATGTTGATAATTAATGAGAGATGTACATTTTGATATACCTTAATGGTTGTGCTAGGAAAGCACAACAATTAAAATTGAAACAGTAAGAAGATTAGCAACTAGACAACCCAAAAAAATAGCATTTTGTCCTAGTTTGTAATTCCCAGAAAATATTTTTTAAGTTTTGGAGATCATATTTTTATTAATAAAAATTTAACAGTTTTTGACCAAGACTTGGTAAGTGGTGAGTTTAATGCATTTTAATAGAGTTTTCGGGACGTAGAATAGAAGTTTGAAAACCAAATTGAGTTAAGACTTTCCATTCGCTAGATACATGCCTCTAAACATTAAAAATTTTCTAAAGTCAAAATTCAAAAGTTATTATTTAGGATTTAAAGATATCCTATCAGTTAGATTTTGTCCCGTAGAGTACGAATCTAAAAACCAAATTGAGCTGCGACTTTTGGTTTATACATTGCATTTCTAGAAATAATACTTTTTTTTTTGTGAAGCGGACTGGTCTTTGGTTTACTAGCTATACTACCTTGATCAAAAAGTTCCCGGAATAACCACCGTGTAGCGCTCCCATCGTTTCGATTTGAGTTTTTTTTTGTTAAGTTGGTACATCTGTTGTTGATATTCCCTCCAAATCTTAGCGTCATAGCTTGACATTTGCAAAAGTTACGTAGCCAAGAGTGCATCTATCTCTGTGTGTGTTGGCGATTTTTTACAATTTTAGAAATGGATTTAAATTTGCAACAACGAACTTGTATTAAATTTTGCGTAAAAAAACGAATTTAATGGCGCGCGAACGTTGAAAATGTTAAAAAAGTGTTTCCGTAACGATTCTCTGAAGAAAACGGTCGTTTACCAGTGGCACGAGCGGTTCAAAAGTGGTCGTGAGTCAATCGAAGATGAAGAAGGCAATGCTCACGGTTTTCATGGATTACAACGGTGTAGTGCATTATGAATTTTTGCCAAAAGGCCAGACAGTAAACAAAGAGTATTATTTGGGCGTTATGAGACGTTTGCGTGAAGCAATTCGCTAAAAGAAACCAGAATTGTGGGCAGAAAACTCATGGATTTCGCACCATGATAACGCAGCGTTGTACAACGCCATCATTATAAGTAATTTTTTGACGAAAAATGCAACAAATTCCATCCAACGGTCACCGAATTCACCCGATTTGGCTCCCTGTGACTTCTTTTTGTTTAATCGAATTAAAAAACCATTACGGGAAACGCGTTTCAGCAGCCGAAAGGAAGTAATGGAAAAATCGCAGGAAGCACTGATGGGCATACCGAAAACCGAATATAAAAAATGTTTCGAGGATTGGATCAAGCGCTGGCATAAGTGTGTTGCAGTCGATGGGGATAACTTTGAAGGGGACAATATAGATTTAAATAAATAAACTTGTATTTTTAATTTTCTGAATAAATTTCAGGAACGTTTTGATCAAGGTAGTATACCGTTTTAGGTATAACTGAACCAGACTAGAAGACAGAAGGAACCCCTGGGGTACCCCTGCATTATTTGCAAATATTTCAAATGAACTGAAGAACTCTCTTATTTAGGAAACCACATATAAAATGACAATGACCCCGAAGGAATTTCATAAGATATTATTTTGGTGAGAAATGGTTTGGTGGCAGCTCTGTCCAAAGCCTCAGGGATAACCAAAGGCACAAAATGTATACCTTATTCGTTATTTTATTACCAAATAACAAGATTGGAACCTTTCAAGAGTGTATTCTTCATGGTAGACCCTTATTGACCGGAAATATTATGTTTTTTTCAATTGTCAACAACCATAAAAATTTAAATATTTCCAAACTGGGCCCAAGAAATGTTAAATAAATTGAAAAAAACTTTCAAGAGTGTTCAGTTATTAAAAATTTCTTAGCTTGAAAAAGTGTACTTTCAACTTTGATTCTTATCTGGTGAATATTAATTAATTTAACACATTTTTTTTGTGGAACGGACTGGTCCTTGGTTGTTTTCAAAAATAAAAATACAAATTTTGTTCCCTGAAACCAAGAAAGATTAAAACACACAACAAAGCTTGCTCTAACGCGTCTCGATAGCCAAGCTATCATCTTCAGAGAGATACTACCACCTAATTCTAACAGTAATCCTTATATTCTAAGAATATTCACTTCGTGCATGATCGACTGCTTCCGAACGCGCATGCGCATCTAATCATACACGTCGTAGTGTCACAATTCCTTATCCCTCTACCTTAACTATTTCTAATAGAGATGAATGGCCTAAAGGCCCAGCGCAACCATTCATAAGGTCGTCTCCAGCATAATGAATGGCTAAGCTTTCACATGCATTTAACATAAAATTCTTATTTACCACTTTTAACAGTTTAATATTATTATCTATCCTATGATCTAATTCAAAAGCATGTCGAACAACACTCGACTTCTCAGTTCTTCCGTACCTCAAATGAGCCAAGTGCTCCTTCAGTCGGGTTTCAAGAGATCGTCTAGTCTCCCCAACGTACTTTTGAGGACACTGTTAATATGATATTTAAAGAGATCTTTAATATGTCACTTCATGGCAAGAAAATACATTGCATTTCTAGAAATAATACAAAAACAAATATCAACCAATGAAAGACATAAAAAAATTACATGAGAACATCTCATTGAAGATTATTCATCTGTGGTCATTAAGAAAATGCAATTTTTATGCATTACAATACAGGAACGTTTCTTGTGTTTAATGCAACCGCAGTTACCTCAGTCCATATAAAAAGCAACAAATTGCATTTTTGTTTACTTTGTCGAATGCAAATACGTTAAAAACGCTTGATGGAAACATTAAAAATTCATTAGGTGTATCCTAAAAACTTCCCCCAGAGCGAAAATTTATAAAGTACAAATTTTATACCATCCTCTCAATGACTTTTCGAAGTTTCCACATAAGCCAGGAAAGCGATATTTATAAAGTAAATCGAGGGCGACGATGAAAACTTGTTGAAAGGGTGTTCCAGCGGCAAGGGCTGTACGGGGCGCGTCGATACAAAAATTCTCGAGAGCCTGGTAAATATCGTCGTGAAACCGGTCTAAATGTTATGACGTTGGCTGCCCTCAGGTATACACCTACAACCCGAGGAGATAATGTAAACTAAACAGCGCAGAACAGCATGCCCGGGGCTCGGTTGCCTCGGTTGGCCCCTCATTGCGGCCTCATTTCCTTAAACTCGGGAATCTCTACACCTGATGCCTGATATGTACCGCAACTTTTCAGCTCGGCCGCACAATAGGACACGTTCTCCTATTCACACTCAATTTAAACTTTCAGACGAATGCCGTTAAAAAACTCGGATGAGGCCAATTTGGACCCTTGTGCTAAGATTGTCTTTGGTTTCCAAACTTCGAATCTAATGAATGTTCAAACCAGAGACTAGTTGAAACCTATTGGTCTCTGCATTAGATTCCTTGTCTTCTGGGGACTTTCCTAGAGAGCAACCGCTTTGCTAGGTGGCTGTGTTTCAATTGTTGGTAGCTCAAATACCTATGATTCACTATGCAAGCCTAGAGGGCTGCATGAAGTTGCAGTGTAGGTTGTATTCTACTTACAATATCACTGAGGAGAGGCTCTTTTTGGGAGGTGGTTGCTGACGTGACTTAAACAGTACCAAATTACAGGTACCCACCAGAAATTTGTTAGGGGTATGGTATTTTCGTTTTCCAATTTGGGGGTACTATAAAATTGTTATTTTCCACCTTAAGTTAAATTTTCATAATTTCAGAAAAAAAATTGAAATTGCGAAAAGAGATGGCTTTTATACAGATATTTAACTTTACAATCGACAGTTTGGCAATAAAGTAGCAGTACAAAGCTATATTCTTGCAATAATGAGAAAGATATGCAAATTAATTTTAAAAAAACAGAAGTTTTGGAAAAATAAAACAGGTATAAGCATAATTTCCAGTTTTTAAATATATACAGCAAAACATGGAAATTTCGAATTTCACAATTTAAAAAAATCAAAATTTCTAGAAAAAGTCGTAATTTTCGTCTGTAAATCTACTTTTGAGAAAAAAAAAATAAAAGTGTGTGTCAGAAATTTTAAGAAAAAAAGTAGAAATAAAATTGGAACAAATTGAATATTGTAACGAAATGTAAATTGTAGAATTTAGTACGTAAGAAAATTTTCTAGAAAAATCTGATAAGGGAAAGCGGCCGTGATAATAAAGCAAACGGCAGATAAGCGTTCCGAAAATTCTGGCCAACGATAAGCCTTATCTGCCGAAAATTTCTAGAACCCAGAAGCGAAAACTATATAAGGCGGACGCCTTTTTCTCGTATCAATCAGTTAGTTAGAGTCAGTGTAATTACTGAGTTAGTAATTAGAATTAAATAAGTGAGTTCACTATTCAGGTGTAGTGTTCCGAGTTTAGTTTGGTAATAAAGTGGGTATTATTCAATTTACGTGTTAATAATCAATCCGAACCGATAATCCCGTAAAAATATGATCAAAATATCGAAAAAAACTCAGGATAAGGTCAAAAGCCTGAAACAAATTCCAGAAAAATACTAGAAAAAGTAGAAATTGTTGAGTTAAAGTCGAAAATTTGTTTCAAAAATATGTAAAAGTATTAAAATTTACAGCTGTGTGGTTTAGAATTAAACAAAACGAAAAAGATTTTAGTTTTAAACTAGAAATTTTAGCAAAAAGGTAAATTACACTTTTCACCATTTTTTTAAAATATGCTTTCAGTTTTTTTTAATTTACATTCGTTTTGTGGACATTCGTAGGTTTTATTTGAAATGTTTAGTTTCCTATTTAAATTTCGCTTGAAAATCGGATTTTTAAAAGAAGTCGAAACATTGCGGTGAAAATCAAAAAATGTTGGGAAAAATTTGGAATTAAAAAAAGAATCCTTTTAAACCTATATTTCATCTTTAAACTGAATATTTTAAGAAAAAAAGTTAAAATATTGAAATGGCAAAGTCAAAGTTTCCAAAAACGTCTATTTCAAAATAAACAAATTTGCAAACAAATTAAAAGTTTGAAAAGAATACCTAAAATTTTGAAAAAAGATCGAAACTTTGTGTCAAAATTTTCAAAAAAAAACAGAAAGTTACAAAATTCGTACTGAATTCGTTTTACACAGTTCGTTCAAAATTTTAAAAAATCATACTCTAAAAATAACATTCTTTAAAAAAAATTGTAATTATCTGGAAAAAGCGAATTTTTCAAAACAGTTCGTTCAAAATTTTAAAAAATCATACTCTAAAAATAACATTCTTGAAAAAAAATCGTAATTTTCTGGAAAAGGCGAATTTTTCAAAACAGCGAAGTTTAAAAAATTAGAAGTTTCGAGAAAACGTAAACATTTTAAAAAAAGGTGAAGATTTTCAAGAGTCGCAAATAGAAAAAAAGTACATGATATACTTCTTCCGGGATTGGACCGTGTCAAAGAACTACTAAAATTGTTCGACTTTTCGCTCACCATGGTAGGGGGCTTCTTTAAGATCAAAGAAAAGAAACAATAAATAAAAGGAAAATATAAGGGAATATGCAAAAAAGAAAGAATCAAAAAGCCCTGTTTCAAAAGCACGGTAATTCAGTATGTCCACCATATCAGAGGCAAAACTCTTCTGAATTGAAAATTGGTACAAAGGATAAGAAAGTTTAGACAAAAGAGCACGGTAACTCAGTATGTCCATCATACCAGAGGCGAAACTCTTCTGAGAGGAAAGAAAGAAAAGAAAACTTTATATATCATTCACCTGCGCGGTCACTCCCGAAAATTTCCGATGGTTGGTTTCCAGATGAACGAAAGCATGTAACCGTCGTCTCTGTTGATGTTTTTGGGGAACTTTTAAATTTCAATGGTTTCGAAGAAAACTTAAAATTTTCAAAAAAGTCTAAATTCTGCAAAAAGTCAACACTTCTAGAAAAAGTCGAAATTTTGATGACAAAATATCGAAATTAAAAAAAAATGAAATACCGAAAAAAAAAAATGATAATTTAAAATAATCAAAATTTTCGAAAAAACCTAGATTTCAAACAAATCAAAGTTTTCAAACCTCGACTTTTTTAAGGAAAAGTAAAATTTACGTAAAAGTTCAAACAAATATTTTGAATGAAAGACAAAATTTTCAAAAAAAGCGTTTTAAAATAATCCTGTTGGCTAAAAAAGTCAAAATTTTGAAAAAAGTCATAATTTGGAAAAATATTGAAAATGTTCACAAAAAAGGTCAAAGTTTTGTACCAAAATCTTCAGAACATTAAAAATTTTCAGAAAGTAAAAATTTTCAATAAGTGAAATATTAAAAAAACAGAATTTTTTAAAACTCACAAACTTCAACGAAATTTTGAGAGCCGAATTTTTTAAAATAAGGCAAAATTTGAAATTGGAAATTTTCAAAATAAGACAAAATTTGAAATTGGAAATTTTCAAATTCCAAATAAGACAAAATTTGAAATTGGAAATTTTCAAAGTAAGTCCAAAAATTCGAAGAAGTTAACATTTTCAGTTAAAATAGAAAATCGTAATTGTTCATGATAAAGTCAAAAGTTCGAGAAAAGGTCGATATTTTGAGTAAAAGTCGAAATTCAAAAGAAAAAGAATCAAACATTTCAAGTACTTTATTGTTTCCAAAAAGTGAAAATAATATTTGAAATATTTAAAAATCTGAACTTGAAAAATTACATTTACAAAAAGTGGAAATTTCGAGTCAACACTTCTTTAAAAAAAGCTATTAATTTTTAATAAGGAACGGAAATTTGAAAAAAGGTCAAGCTTTTTAAAAATAGATCAGAAATTTTAAAACAGGCATAATGCTCCGAAAAATTAAAATATTAAAAAAACATTCAAAATTTTGAAATAGCCTAAGTTTTTAGTAGAAGTCAGTATTAAAAAAAAAGTCGAAATTTTCAAAGAAAAGTCGAAATATGCAAAAGGAGTTAAAATTTTCAAAAAAAAATAAGAAAAAACCCCAATATTTTCAAAATTAGGTAAAAATTTCGAGAAAATGTCGAAATTATCCAAGGTAAGTGAAAATTTGGAGAAAAGCTGGAGATATTGAATAAAGTATATATTTAAATATGTCAACATTTAAAAGAAAATAAAAAATTAAACAATAAGCGGACGTCTTTTAAGTCTTAATTATTAATAAAAATCGAATTCTTCAAAAAACTAGGAATTTTCAAAATGTCAGCATTAAAAAATGAGTCCAAATTGTCAATAGAGGTCAGTATTTTCAAAAAAAATATTCGAAATATTAAAAAAAAGTCGAAATATTTAAAAGGTGTTGAAATTTACAAAAAAATATCGAGGAAAGTCGAAATTATTGAAAAATAAAAATTTCCGAAAACATCGAAATTTAGAAGTCACAATTTTCAGGAAAGTTAAAAATTAAAAAATATAATTGTAAACTTGAAATAAAACTTTTCAGAAGACATTGAATATTTAGAACATTTTCTTCAAAAATTTCGAATTTTTTCCAGAATTTCTGATATTTTTCTCGAAATTTTCTACTAAATTAGACATTTTTTTAATTTTGACTTTTTTCGAAAATTTTGATTTATTGGATAATTCATTATTGTTAAATGTCAAGTATTTGATAATTTAAAATTTTTTGAAAATTTCGATTTAATTGAAAATTTCTCTACTATTTTCAAGGTTTCCGCCTTTTTTTTCAGGATTTCGATATTTTCTGAAAAATTATACTATTGTTGTTGCTTATCGGTTTGAATTGATTACACGTGATGGATTATACCCACTTTATTACTAAACTAATCTTGGATCACCACAATTGAACAATTAACTCACTTATTATTGACTTCTACTAATTAAATAATTACACTGACTCTGACTGACTGACTCGAGAGAAAACTAACCGCCTTATATAGTTTTGGCTTATCGTTTGCCGAAATTTCGGGAACGCTTATCTGCTGTTTGTTCGTTATCGCGATCGCTTTCCCCTTATCAGATCATTCTAGAAACTTTTCTTATGTATTAAATTCTACAATTCTATTCTAAATTCTATTCCATCTATTTACATTGTGTAAACAATATTTTTAAAAAATGCACTTTTTTGAATGTTAATTTTTTTTCTAAAATGTCGACTCCTCTTACAAATTATTACCTCTTCTTAAAAATTTAAATTTTTTTCTATGTAATAAAGATGTCTTTTGAAATTCTAATTTTTTTTAAATTTGAGAGTCCTTTTTAAGATTTCGACTTGCTTTGAAAAAATCTTTTTTTGAAAACTTAAGATTCTATCGAAAATGTTGGAATGTTGGAATGTTCTACATTTAGAAGCTTGCAATTTTCACTATGCTTTGAAATTTTGATTTTATTAAACGAATATTTAAAATTGAAAGTTCAAATAAGAAAAATAAATTTAATTTAAGATAAATTTTAAGTTTAAACTTGACATTGTCAAACATTCAAAATTTTGAAAAAAAAATTGCTTTCTTTGGTAAAATTTTAAAAGATTAGAAATTTCCTTAGATCTGTTTCGACTTTTTTTTTGGAAGTTTTCACTTTTCTTTCAAGCAAAAACAGTTTTCGAAATTTCAGAAATTTGTTTGTCTTGAAATTTAGAGTTTTTTTTCGAAAGTTGGTGTATAAACCTGAAATCTCTGTTATCTCCAAATTTTGATTCTGTGGAAATTCCATCGCATTTCATCCCAAAAGTTTGAATCTGCTTCTTATAACTTCGACTTTTTTCGAAATATTTCGATTTTATCTTCGGCATTTCAATCTAAATCCAAAACAACGGACATTAAAAAAAAATATATAAATAAGAAAAAAACGACAATTTGGAAAAATCCGAAACATTTCTCAAGAAAATTCGAATTTCGGTTTTAATTTCAAACTTTCATTTTTAGAACATAATTACATACATAATTAAACGTAAACCTGACAACAATCTCCAAAAGCAACGAAATTTTGAGTTAAAAGTCAATATTTCAAAGCTAGTTGAAAATATTTAAGTGTAAGATGCGAATGAGGTGAAAATCGAAATCACGAGATTAAAGGATCAATAATTTCCAAAATTAAATCGTTTCTACAAAAAAGAAAATAATCACCTAAAACGACTTTGACTCTTGTATAGTAGGACTGTCATTACCAGTATAATTTTATTTTGCAAGATCTACCTATTGAATTAGACTCGTACTCCTTTTACTTTTACTAACAAATGAAGCAAGTACGCATTCCACAATGTATCAGTATAAACAATGAAACCCATAATAACTAACATGGAAATATACTTTCCTTTCCCTTATTTATACTTTCCTGAACCATAGAAAATGCGGAGTGAAATTATTTTTATTACTGAGGAGAAACAGATGCTTGACTATTAAAACGAGATGAAAATGTATCTGGTTATGTTAATTAATATAATTAACTAGCATTGATATAAATAACTTCCCCCTTTTTAAGGAATCGCAATTGTAAAAAATAGGGTATCTTTTTCTAAACAATGATACCATTTGCTTTTTAAATATATTCTAAAGTTGCCGTTAAAAAATATAGAAATGCGATTTATATCGCGTTTACAAACGTATATCGTGTGTAGCAGGATCGTGATACATTCCCTATTTCTTCTTTATTAAGATAAAATCTTCAAACATGCTACACTGGATCTATTTATGAAATTTAAATTTATGACTTCGGACCCCAGTTCTCGGAATCCGAACCCTGGATCCCAATCCTCGAACTTCGGTCCCCGGACCTTGGTCTCCGGACCACGGTTCCCAAACCCGGAGGTTATATTCGGTGTAATTAAAGTCACAAAGGTCGCTAGTAGTGAGGTAACTTTCTTGTATTATGGGTTGCATTCATTAAATACAAGTACCATGGGCGTACGTTTAGGCATATTAAACAACAAATAATGTCAATTAACTATTCTGTAATAAAACAGTCGAAGGTGCTACAGTTGAAAGTATTTACAACCAACAACCACAGAAGGTTCCCGCATTCTTTGGACTTATCAGTATGGCAATGTCGCTGTAAACATTTCCAGCTTATCACTATCACTCAGTCATGGAAATACTCAACAGATCCAAATCCCGTTGAATGATTTGACTCGTATATATCCTTCTAATAGTCATTAACTCCTTCAACGTTTGCAGTATATTATTAAAGCGAACCTAATTACAACAAAATATTTTTTTCTTAAAGTACCAAAAACCGTTAGGGAGTGAAATGCATGCTTTAGAGGCTGCAACGAAAAAATATTTAATTTCCCACAGGATTTCCACCTCGCCGCAAAACGACGCAGTCCAGCGGTTTTTAATTTAAATAATTGCGAGCTCTCCGTCATCCCAAGTTCTGACCCGTTCTTTTCCTTTCTGTTAAACGTCAAGGGCGTCTCGTAATTATTTTGTTGGGCCAGACTAACGCCTCATAAATTATGAAAGCGTAGATGTAATTGACTCGTTTATAATTTAAAACTTGTTATTACATAATCATTCAAATTTGGCCCCTAATTGGTGGAATTTCGTCGACCTTGGTTAGATAAATGAGGGATGTTATTAAATTTCTTCATACCTAATCAAGAAGTGCTCGACATGATTTCACTTTGATTTATTTAGCCAAATAATTCAACGTAACTATATAAAGTTGTCTTTCAACACAGATTCTTTTAGAGACGAGTTATATTGAAAAAAAATCGATATTACCATCGATAGTCAACAATACTTGAACTCGAGGCAGTATTTTTATTCCACACTTCGCTCGTTGATGATGGTGTGCAATAACAGGTGTCAATAACAGGTGTCACATGGTTTTTATTTTAATTTATACATAAACAATCTCAGAAATAAAAAATAGGCACTTTTGGAGACTGCCAATAGGAGTGAAAACTTAAAAGTAGGAAATAACAGTGTCTACGTAGTGTAATTTGAACTTACAGTAGTAAACAAGTTAGAATATTGGAAATATTTAAAAATAAATACTGTCAAAATGATCTCTCTTCTTATATTTGTGGTTTTTATGCTCGTAGTCGTGTGGAAACAAATCTAACATTTACTGATAATGAAATATACCGTAACAAAATGTAGGTATAAAATTTAGTAAGGAATTCTCTAAAAAAAAATTGATAATGGGAAGCGGCCGCGATAATGAATAATAAGCGCTCCAGAAATTTTTGCAAGCAATAATCTTATCTGTGCGGAGATCGGTCTAGAAAACCGGAAGGGTATAAATACGCGGTCGCCTTTATCTCACTAAAATGGTTAAACTGTGAAAAAGTTAGTTAATTAATCAGTGATTTAGTTGGTTAGTCACTCAATTAATCAGTTGGTTAAGTGAAGTGTTTCGAAATCAGTTTGGAAATAAAGTGGTTACAATTCACGAAGTATTAATTTTCGAACAGATAACGCGCAACAATACTCATAAATTTTACACTTTTTTTTATTTATTGCATGTAAAATTCAACATCTTATTAGCAGTATCTGATGAGGGTGGGTTGTGTGTTTTAAGTTGGGTTGTAAGGCCGATTTGTGTAATGAATATTCCGAACGTTGGGCCAGAATTCTGGGCTTCCTATCACTATTCGGGAATTGTATTGTTTGTTAAACTTTGTTTTTGCTTTTTTGAAGGACCACTACACTCGCGGTAGATAAAATAAAGAGATTGGTTTATTAGCACGGTTTATTACTTGTTCACTCTTCGGAGGTTGCTTGGTTACTCTCTTTTTACTTGTTGGCTACTGCCCTTAAACAAAAATTATGATCTCTTGTCAGAGGGCCAAGCAAGAAAACTGAAGTAGGGCGACCGATATATTCAAAGACATCGGAACAGTGTCATCTGTCCCCTCTGCAGCACAAGAATGTCATATTTTTTGTTTTTAATAAAATAACATGTATTTAAAAATTGAAATACAAATCTTGTCCCCTGAAACCACGAAAGATAAAAAAAGGCAACAATGGTTGCTCTAAAGCGTTTAGATAGCCAAGCTATTATCTTTAGAGAGTATCGCCCTTGTTGTATTTTTTAATATTTCTTGGTTTTAGGGGACAAGATTTGCACTTCAGTTTTTGAACATAACCAAGGATTAGTCCGTTCGACCAAAAAGAATAACATATAATTTGCTATAAAACAGTACATTTTCGAACTATTGGGCACTCAGCCTGCGGTGTGGCGTCGTGCTGAAACTTCGTTCTCGTGATATGAACAACATATTCGCTCTTGTTGTATAAACTAATGTAGTACTCATTGTTAAAGTGCCGAGAATCACTACACGGATGAAGTTGACTTTAAATAGGTAAACTTAACATTTGTCGTGATTCTCGACAGTCTAAAGCGTATAACGATAGCCTTCGCGTGTCTAAGGTGTTATTATATTCTGTGGTTTAAGTGATATTGCAACTATGAGTTCCGTTAGACATTAAAATAGAATTAAAAAACCTACATAACTCTAAGACTGTTTTATTGATTAAATATGTTGAAAACAATTCGATAATTAGTAAAACCGTGTCAAGTAGAAGGTTTAGCAAAAGCGCTTACAGTTTAACAGACTGATTTTTGCGGGGTGTAATGTGTAAATTTTTTTTTCTGTTTTGTGTTCCTTATTGGTGAACTTAATTTGGTGAAAAAGTAAAAGGACCAAAGATAGTACTTAATTCTCTTGAACCAAAGAGTGGTTGTTTTTAATCAAAATCTAAGGATGATGTTTTGTTCCTATTATTGATTCTAAGGCATACTTTAATATCAATGTTAAAACACTCATTCTTTTTAAACGTTGTTCGTCAAGATTTAGAACGAATATCTTTTCGAAAAGTTATTAAATGAGAGAAAGAAGAGATATATAAGTAGACGAAGTTTTGCTGAGGTGAGAAACGGCTTTGAAAGTAAACATTTAAAATTAATTTTGCGGATACAATTATTTTGGTTTATGAGGCAATTCAAATGTTAGTAAAACTTGTCTTTCGCTTGATTATACCGACAATTTGGCATGCATCCCATGTCCAACTAATGCAACGGTCGTCCGTTGCTGGATCCTGGAAACTTTCGACCTGATGAAGTGTTTTGGCGTTGATACAGCAAATATCTTATTTGGTATCCTCTTGATAGTTTATAAATCCGCCACGTCCCCAAGAGGTCGCGCCACGCATATCTCTTGTTCATATTCAAGTCATGAGCGACGAAGGCGATCTTCTACATAACATCCCTTCGAATTCAGCAAAGTGTTTCCAAAGCTGAGGGGATACTCTTCAACAATTTTAATAGAGTGCTCCTCGGAGACAGCTTACCGAACGATAGCCGGGCTTATTGCAACATTTTTATTTTTAGTGTAAAAGCGTCCCATCGATTTTATGGTATAAGAGAATGGAAACGAGGAGTATTTTTAAGATATTATCTCAATTCGATAACACCACTGCATCTTGTTAGAGGAACGTACTCCAATAAAAAGATAAGAGTGACTGATAAATTGTGATTCCAGCTCGCGCAGAGGTGGTTCTTCGTCACAAATTACACCATTAAATGCATGTAACATAAAATGTCGTCTATGGTAGCGCATCACCCTCGTAACTTTATCCAACAATATCATATTTCTAAACAAAATAATTTCTCATTTGATTTTAACAGAATAATATTGTAGCGAAATATAAATTATAGAATTTAGTGCATAAGAAAAGTTTCTTGAAAGATCTGATAAGGGGAAAGCGGCCGCGATAATGAAGCAAACGGCAGATAAGCGTTCCCGAAATTTTTGGCAAACGATAAGCCTTATCTGCGGGATTGTTCTAGAACCTGGAGGCCAAAACTATATAAGGCGGTCGGCTTCCCTCGTAGTTAGTCAGTTAAAAGTCAGTGTAGTTAGTGAGTTAGTAGAAGTCAATAATAAGTGAGTTATTTGTTCAATTGTAGTGATCCAAGTTTAGTTTGGTAATAAAGTGGGTATTATTAGACAAGTGTAATCAATTCGAACCGATAAAACCCGTAACAATATATTCAAATGTTCGCACTTCTTATTCTAGTTTGCGATAGAATTGCAGGTGGCGCGCAATATTGTATCACCCATATATATTGAGGGTGGGTTTTCTCTTATATGTTTTGGGCTGTAACCTTAAATAAAATCTTTAGCACAGTCAAGTTTTTGAAAGTGAAAGGTTGAGTTTTACTCTAATCAAGATAACCTAAAAGGTATTGCTAAAAATTCTCTATATTTTGGTAAAAGTTCTATTAAAATCGATCTAGCAATTTCTGTAATTAGCCCGGACAAAAGATCAGTCGACAGACTGACAGACAATCTAATTTCATTAATATAGATATTAGGAATATCTAAATTTTTCATCGTGGATTCTTCTCAGGTTTTCGAAAATTATTTCAAACCATTTAAGCTTATTTTTAAGGTTCTGTGCCGTAAAAGGAAAACTGAACCTTGATTATGTTGCTGATGTGTCCATCCATTCGTTCGCCCGTCAATCTGTTATGGAGTTTTCTCTCTAAAGCTATGTTTGATGGAACGGACTGGTCTTTGGTTATCTTCAAAAATTGAAACGCAGAACTTGTCCCCTAAAACCAAAACCAGTTTTCTCTCTGAAGATGACATCTTGGCTGTCGAAACGCGTTAGAGCAACCTTTGTTGTGTTTTTTAATCTTTCTTGGTTTTAGGGGACAAGTTCTGTGTTTCAATCTTTAAAGCTATGTAACGTGGGAATTTGAAACTTGGCGCCGCTCAAAATTTGTAAAAAAATCTCTGTTGTTCCCTCTTCACATAGGTTTCCAAATATGAAATTTAGATTCTAATAGGGTTAGTTAATTTTGAGTTATAGGTTATTGTAAATCTAGAGGTTTTTTGATATTGTCATGGCTGAAGAAAAAAAAATATATAAAATAATAAGGTGAACATTTTGGGTTACTTTATCTTATATTACAATTGCTCATGACGTTCGTCCCCCCCCATACGTTTACTCCATTGTTCAAGGGCCCTATGACCCCTCATACATACACGTATTTTTAAAAGATGTTCTTCTATGTCTATTTAGGCCAGATTCTACCCATACATAAGAAAAATACTATCTAAAGCAAAATTATATACTCAAATATTGATTTTTTTGAGTTTTTTGTTAAAATAATTAAAAAATCGTAAGCATAAAAAAATTGGTCAACTTTAGAATGTATAGTATAAAAAACCAAATTCCACCTCGACCATCCAAATTCACTGAATTCTGAGGTGAAAACCCTTAAGATACTCCACTAGTAGTCTCAAGAAAAAGTCACCTAATTTGAAATAAAGCTTTTAAACAAGGTAAAATTTTGGAAAAAGTAAAAATTTCGAAAAAGGCAAAATTTTTGAAAAAGTCAAAATTCTCAAAAAAAACCCGAAACTTGAAAATCTTCAACAAAAATCTAAAAATTTTAAAAAGTAAAATTTTTTAAAGATCAAAGTCTTCAAAAACACAAACACTTTTTAAAAGTTCCAATTTTTAAAGTCGAAGGTTTAAAGAAACTTGAAGTTTTCAAAAAGTCAACATTTTGAGAAAAAGCCCAATAACTTAAAAAATGAGTCGAAAATTTCAGATACGAAATTCTTATGAAAAAGGTGAAGATTTTTATAATCGAAATTTAAAAAATAAATAAAATTTTGAGCGATGTCGCAGTTAAAAAATATCAACATTTCGAAGAAAAGTCAAAATGTTCAAATAATATATTTTCAAAAAGTGTATACCTTTTTAACAAAAAATAAACACTTTTAAAAAGTTCCAATTTTTAAAGTCGAAGGTTTAAAGAAACTTGAAGTTTTCAAAAAGTCAACATTTTGAGAAAAAGCCCAATAACTTAAAAAATGAGTCGAAAATTTCAGATACGAAATTCTTATGAAAAAGGTGAAGATTTTTATAATCGAAATTTAAAAAATAAATAAAATTTTGAACGATATCGCAGTTAAAAAATATCAGCATTTCGAAGAAAAGTCAAAATGTTGAAATAATATATTTTCAAAAAGTGTCTAACTTTTTAACAAAAAATAAACACTTTTAAAAAGGTCCAATTTTTAAAGTTGAAGGTTTAAAGAAACTTGAAGTTTTCAAAAAGTCAACATTTTGAGAAAAAGCCCAATAACTTAAAAAATGAGTCGAAAATTTCAGATACGAAATTCTTGTGAAGAAGGTGAAGATTTTTAAGATCGAAATTTAAAAAATAAATAAAATTTTGAGCGATGTCGCAGTTAAAAAATATCAACATTTCGAAGAAAAGTCAAAATATTTAAATAATATATTTTCAAAAAGTACATACCTTTTTAACAAAAAATAAACTTTTAAAAAGGTCGAAATTAAAAAAAAAACTTCAAAGAAAAAGGCTAAATTTCCAAAGTGGATATTTTAAAATCCACAAAAGGATCGAATTGACAAAGTCAAAACATCAACGTTTTAAAAATGTCGAAACTTTCAAAATGCATTACTTTCCAAAGAAAGTTGAAATCTCCAATAAAATCAAATTTTCAAGAAAATTAGTAATTTCCTAAAGAGTTGAAATTTTTAAATGAGTCGAAAGTTTGAAAAATTATTAAAAACTTCGACAGATATAAACATTTAAAATTAAGTTGAAATTTCGAGAAAAAATTGAATATTTTGAAAAAAAGTCGAGAATTTGAAATAACATTTTCAAAATGTAGAGATTTAAAAAAGGGTCTAAATTGTTTAAGAAAAAGGAAAATTTTGAGGGATGTGGTTGTTTTTAAAAATAATCAAAACCTTTAAAAATGTCAACATATTAAAAAAAAAACAAATAATATTTCAGACGTCTTAAAAAGTAATTTTTAAAAAAGTCTAATTTTTTAAAGAAAGCTGAAGTCTGCAACATAATCAAATTTTCGAGAAAAGCTAAAATGTTGAAAAAAAGTGAAAAGTTTCAAAAATTATAAAAAAATTAAGAAGATATGACATTTTAAAATTATGGCAAACTTTTGAGAAAGACGAATATCTTGAAAAAGAGTCTAAAATTTCAAATGAGAAATCTTTAAAAAGGTGACAATTTTCCAAATTAAAAAATTTTCAAAAAGGAAGAAATTATTTAAAAAAATGTCAAAAGATGCAACACTTTTCAAACAAATTAAAGCTTGTCTTCTGGGAACTCTCCTAGAGAGCAACCGCTTCGCTAGGTGGCAGTGTTTCAACTGTTGGTAGTCCAGCTACATATGATTCACTATACACGCCTGGAGGGCTGCATGAATTTGTAGTCTAGGTTGCATTCTTCTTGCAAATTAAAGCTTCTAAAATGTCAAAATATCAAACAATGCTATTTCCAAAAAAAGTTAAAAAAAATTGAAATTTTTAGTCAACGATTATAAGGGAAAATTGGAAAAACGCAAAATTTAATAATATGTAAACATTTTTTTAAAAAAGCCGACATTTTTAAAAGAAAGTGACAGTTTTCAAAAATTTGGAAATTTTGAAAAAGGAAGAAATTATTAAAAAAAAATAGTCAAAGGATGCAACACTTTTCAAACAAATTAAAGCTTCTAAAATGTCAAAATATCAAACAATGCTATTTCCAAAAAAAGTAGTTTTTCAAAAAAAGACAAGCTTCTTAAAATTAAAAAATGGTTAATATTAAAAAAAATTGAAATTTTTAGTCAACGATTATAAGGGAAAATTGGAAAAACGCAAAATTTAATAATATGTAAACATTTTTTAAAAAAAGCCGACATTTTTAAAAGAAAGTGACAGTTTTCAAAAATTTGGAAATTTTGAAAAAGGAAGAAATTATTTTAAAAAAAAATGTCAAAGGATGCAACACTTTTCAAACAAATTAAAGCTTCTTAAATGTCAAAATATCAAACAATGCTATTTCCAAAAAAAGTAGTTTTTCAAAAAAAGACAAGCTTCTTAAAATTAAAAAAAGGTTAATATTAAAAAAAATTGAAATTTTTAGTCAACGATTATAAGGGAAAATTGGAAAAAAGCAAAATTTAATAATATGTAAAAACTTTTAAAGAAAAAGCCGACATTTTCAAAAAAAAGTGGCTTTTTCAAAAATTTGGAAATTTTGAAAAATGAAGAAATTTAAAAAAAAAATGTCAAAGAATGCTCAAACTTTTTAAAACAAATTAAACTTCTAACATCAAAATATCAAAAATGTATTCCAAAAAAGTTTTTAAAAAAGCAGATTCTTAAATTAAAAAGTTTAAAAAATGAAATCATAACGTTAAAGGGAAATTTCAAAAACAAATATTTTAAAACTTTAAAAAAAGGCCAATTAGAAGGTCCCATATTAAAAAAAAGAATGTAAAAAATAAATAGTTAAAACTTTCGAAAACAAAAAAAATATTAAATTTTCCAGCAACTTTTTAACAGAAAAAAGTCAAAGCTTAAAAAAAGATTTAATCTAATGTAAATTTTAAAATAGAATTTAAATAAAAAAAGTCGAAAATAAAAAATTTCTTAAGATAAAATATATAAGCGGCGCACGCGATAAATCGAAACAAAGAAGAAGCTCAAAATTTTTCGAAAATAAGACTTCATCATCGAAAATTCAAACGTGAAAAATATTAAAAAGTCGATTGCTTTCTAAACTATTGAAAATTTTGAAAGATGTAGCAATTTTCAAAAAAATAGTTAAAACCTCTAAAAAAAGGCAAAATAGGGTCCATATTAAAAAAAAGAATGAAAAAAATCAACGTCCTAAGACTTCGAAAAAAATTTAAATTTGCAGTCAATGTTTTTTAAAGAGAAGAAAAGTCAAAAGCTTAAAAAAATATCAAAATTTAGAAAGATAACATTTTCAATTTTAGTTAGTCGTAATTTCGAGAGAATGTTCAAATAAGTAAACTGGAAAATCTGACAGAAGTGGAAATTTTAAAATGTTACAATTTGCAAAATAAGTCGAAAGCTAAAATAAAAAAAAGTCGTAATTTAAAAAAGTCGTAATTTAAAAAAGTCGTAATTTTAAAAAAGTCGAATTCTTCAAAAAAAAACCAGAAATTTTCAAAGTCGAAAGTAAAAATTTTCAATAAAATCGAAAATGTTAAAAAAAGTCAATCTTTTCTAAAAGTCGAAAAAAATGAAAAATATTTAAGGCTGGTTGAAATTTTCAAAAGAAGACAACATTTTAAAAAAAGTTGATTGAAAAAGTCAAAACTTTCTAAAGAAGATAGTTTCAGCGTTTACAATGAAATTGAAGTTAAAAAAAATAGGCAACATGGGGACTGCCATCAGAAGTGAAAACTGAAAACTAGAAAATAATAGTAGTTTTTTAAATTTTGAAATTGTGGCCATATTAAAAAAAGAATGAAAAACAAAATCAACGTCTTAAGACTTCGAAAAAAAATCTAAATTTGCAGTCAACGTTTTTTAAAAAGAAGAAAAGTCAAAAGCTTAAGAAAATATCAAAATTTAGAAAGATAACATTTTCAATTTTAGTTAGTCAAAATTTCGAGAGAATGTTCAAATAAGTGAACTGGAAAATCTGACAGAAGTGGAAATTTTAAAATGTTACAATTTGCAAAATAAGACAAAAGGTAAATTAAAAAAAAAGTCGTAATTTAAAAAAGTCGTAATTTAAAAAAGTCGTAATTTAAAAAGTCGAATTCTTCAAAAAAAAAAACAGAAATTTTCAAAGTCGAAAGCAAAAATTTTCAATAAAATCGAAAATGTTAAAAAAATCAATCTTTTCTAAAAGTCGAAAAAAATGAAAATTATTTAAGGCTGATTGAAATTTTCAAAAGAAGACAACATTTTAAAAAAAGTTGATTGAAAAAGTCAAAACTTTCTAAAGAAGAAAGTTTCAACGTTTACAAGGAAATTGAAGTTGAAAAAAATAGGCATCATGGGGACTGCCGTCAGAAGTGAAAACTGAAAACTACAAAATACTAGTAGTTTTTTAAATTTTGAAATTGTGGCCATATTAAAAAAAAGAATGAAAAACAAAATCAACGTCTTAAGACTTCGAAAAAAAAAACTAAATTTGCAGTCAACGTTTTTTAAAGAGAAGAAAAGTCAAAAGCTTAAAAAAATATCAAAATTTAGAAAGATGACATTTTTAATTTTAGTTAGTCAAAATTTCGAGAGAATGTTCAAATAGGTAAACTGGAAAATCTGACAGAAGTGGAAATTTTAAAATGTTACAATTTGCAAAATAAGTCGAAAGCTAAAATAAAAAAAGTCGTAATTTAAAAAAGTCGTAATTTCAAAAAAGTCGTAATTTAAAAAAGTCGTAATTTAAAAAAGTCGTAATTTAAAAAAGTCGTAATTTAAAAAAGTCGTAATTTAAAAAAGTCGTAATTTAAAAAAGTCGTAATTTTAAAAAAGTCGAATTCTTCAAAAAAAAAACCAGAAATTTTCAAAATCGAAAGTAAAAATTTTCAATAAAATAGAAAATGTTAAAAAAAGTCAATCTTTTCTAAAAGTCGAAAAAAATGAAAAATATTTAAGGCTGGTTGAAATTTTCAAAAGAAGACAACATTTTAAAACAGTTGATTGAAAAAGTCAAAACTTTCAAAAGAAGATAGTTTCAGCGTTTACAAAAACAGATAGTTTTAGCGTTTACAAGGAAATTGAAGTTAAAAAAAATAGGCATCATGGGGACTGCCGTCAGAAGTGAAAACTGAAAACTAGAAAATAATAGTAGTTCTTTAAATTTTGAAATTGTGGCATTACAAGTTAAATTTTTACAATAAAATAATAACATTATTCTGATTTTTCACATCTATCAGGACTTTGAGTAACAATTATGTACGTTTTTTAACTTGCTTATTTTTCAGGTCATATGATGGGCAGCATATTTATTGCTGTCTTTAATAGTTTTGAAGATAATTCAGTGACAGAAAAGAGGGTTATTTTAATTTCTTGTATCTTTGTCATTATCTGAAAATGATAGCTTGGCTATCGAAACGCGTTAGAGCAGCCTTTGTTGTGTTTTCTAATTTTTTTTTTTGGTTTCAGGGGACAAGATTTGTATTTTAATTTTTGTTATTATGTGTAGAAAACAATTGTTTAGTTTAAGTCATAAAATATTATGATGACGTGGCCAACTTTTTTATTTATTATACAGGGTGACGAAAATTTTATTATTTTTTTTGTTTTTGGATTATTCAAAATAACTCTGTTTTTTTCAATAGGAACTATAAGTATGTTTTTTTAATAATATTTGAACTCTTTACATAAAAAGGAGAAGAACGTTGCACTATTTATTTTTTAAAATTTTATAACGTTACAGGGATATTTTACATAAAACTCAAAATAAAAAAATCAATCATATCCTTTTTTTAAGTAGAAAATTAGCTGTAACGAAGCTATGAGGATGTTAACCTATATCGTAAGAATTTAAAATTTAATGGGAAATTTGTTCAGTAGGCTATGAAAACAAATGTCAACAGTCTATCATCTTTAAAGAGATACAGTATCTCTCTGAAGATGATTAGCTTGCCTGTCGAAACGCGTTAGAGCAACCTTTGTTGTGTTTTTTAATAAAATCCTGAAAAATTAATTAAGTAATACCACAATAAAATAATTGACAAAAAATTATAACAAGTGTTCGAAATGACGGTCTTCTGTTTCAATACATTTAAAGACCTGTTTTAAAATTTCGAATTAAACAACCTTTTTAAACACAACCTTTTTAAACCCAACCTTTTTAAACACAACCTTCCTTATTCTTTTCATGCACAAGCCTTTGCAAAAACGGTCTCCTCAATAGTTGCCCATAGAAAAAGTCTAATGGTGTTTTATCTTGGGGGAGCGGCGGCCACACGTGCGGACCATCGTTTGTAATAAACTGGGTTTCAAATAAGTAGGCAAGAAAGTCATTGTTTATTTTATGTTATGAGCTCCACAGCGTTAATAATATAAATGATTTGCTTGACTTTCAAATATAGCTCAATATCTCACTGCAAAATATTTCTGTATACTTCAGCCAAATAAAGAAAATATGATTTATTTATGATTAATGAAATCATATTTTCCATTTTGATTTTTATTACAAAATTTAACGTTTTACAAATCCTGAGTTCCTAATCTAACTGTGTAACAATTAAAGGACGAATTCTCTTAAGGATTTGTTGGACGAATTTGTTTTGATTTTTACTACTCCAAAAATGGGATGTCTGTTAAACAGACCAAAATTAAACTTCTTCAAAAAATCTCAGCTAAAATTTGTGTTTAACAACACAGTCTATAATTTTTAGAAATTTGGCTCACTATTCCTGTTCCAGAATGTTTTATCTTGGGGGAGCGGCGGCCACACGTGCGGACCATCGTTTGTAATAAACTGGGTTTCAAATAAGTAGGCAAGAAAGTCATTGTTTATTTTATGTTATGAGCTCCACAGCGTTAATAATATAAATGATTTGCTTGATTTTCAAATATAGCTCAATATCTCACTGCAAAATATTTCTGTATACTTCAGCCAAATAAAGAAAATTTGATTTATTTATGATTAATGAAATCATATTTTCCATTTTGATTTTTATTACAAAATTTAACGTTTTACAAATCCTGAGTTCCTAATCTAACTGTGTAACAATTAAAGGGCGAATTGTCTTAAGGATTTGTTGGACGAATTTGTCTTTGATTTTTACTACTCCAAAAATGGGATGTCTGTTAAACAGACCAAAATTAAACTTCTTCAAAAAATCTCAGCTAAAATTTGTGTTTAACAACACAGTCTATAATTTTTAGAAATTTGGCTCACTATTCCTGTTCCAGAATGTTTTATCTTGGGGAAGCGGCGGCCACACGTGCGGACCATCGTTTGTAATAAACTGGGTTTCAAATAAGTAGGCAAGAAAGTCATTGTTTATTTTATGTTATGAGCTCCACAGCGTTAATATATAACTGATTTGCTTGATTTTTAAATATAGCTCAATATCTCATTGCAAAATATTTCTGTATACTTCAGCCAAATAAAGAAAATATGATTTATTTATGATTAATGAAATCATATTTTCCATTTTGATTTTGATTACAAAATTTAACGTTTTACAAATCCTGAGTTCCTAATCTAACTGTGTAACAATTAAAGGGCGAATTGTCTTAAGGATTTGTTGGACGAATTTGTCTTTGATTTTTACTACTCCAAAAATGGGATGTCTGTTAAACAGACCAAAATTAAACTTCTTCAAAAAATCTCAGCTAAAATTTGTGTTTAACAACACAGTCTATAATTTTTAGAAATTTGGCTCACTATTCCTGTTCCAGAATGTTTTATCTTGGGGGAGCGGCGGCCACACGTGCGGACCATCGTTTGTAATAAACTGGGTTTCAAATAAGTAGGCAAGAAAGTCATTGTTTATTTTATGTTATGAGCTCCACAGCGTTAATATATAACTGATTTGCTTGATTTTTAAATATAGCTCAATATCTCACTTGCAAAATATTTCTGTATACTTCAGCCAAATAAAGAAAATATGATTTATTTATGATTAATGAAATCATATTTTCCATTTTGATTTTGATTACAAAATTTAACGTTTTACAAATCCTGAGTTCCTAATCTAACTGTGTAACAATTAAAGGGCGAATTGTCTTAAGGATTTGTTGGACGAATTTGTCTTTGATTTTTACTACTCCAAAAATGGGATGTCTGTTAAACAGACCAAAATTAAACTTCTTCAAAAAATCTCAGCTAAAATTTGTGTTTAACAACACAGTCTATAATTTTTAGAAATTTGGCTCACTATTCCTGTTCCAGAATGTTTTATCTTGGGGGAGCGGCGGCCACACGTGCGGACCATCGTTTGTAATAAACTGGGTTTCAAATAAGTAGGCAAGAAAGTCATTGTTTATTTTATGTTATGAGCTCCACAGCGTTAATATATAACTGATTTGCTTGATTTTTAAATATAGCTCAATATCTCATTGCAAAATATTTCTGTATACTTCAGCCAAATAAAGAAAATATGATTTATTTATGATTAATGAAATCATATTTTCCATTTTGATTTTGATTACAAAATTTAACGTTTTACAAATCCTGAGTTCCTAATCTAACTGTGTAACAATTAAAGGGCGAATTGTCTTAAGAATTTGTTGGACGAATTTGTTTTTGATTTTTACTACTCCAAAAATGGGATGTCTGTTAAACAGACCAAAATTAAACTTCTTCAAAAAATCTCAGCTAAAATTTGTGTTTAACAACACACTCTATAATTTTTAGAAATTTGGCTCATTATTCCTGTTCCAGAATCATTTAACACGCAAAATTATCAATCTAGTAATTTAACTAATAAATTGGATGTTGTGAAATTTACAGACATACAAATTTGATGTTTTGTTGGTCACTTACAATGCACAAATAAATTATATGGCACTGTAAAAGCAGGATTTGCTGGCTAATGTCACTACACGTCCGGCTGCAACCACTGCACAAGTAGCATTTACTAAACCGTACACACTAAAAGCGCACATTTATCTAATGGCACAAACAAAAATTCTCCACTCCGTTCTACAAGCACAAAATAATTAATATTCTCTGATGCGTACAATTGCAACCTGCAAGACAAATGCACCGTTCAACCGCATGAGGGCGAAATTCGCGCTTTGCCCAAAGAAAAGAATTCTGTATTCGGATTAACTCGATCTGTTCCAAACGAAACTAAAAGGATAAAAAAGTAAGGTCGACTTTAAAATTGGGAAATTTATGGCTCCATATTCGGAAGTTTTAGGAGTTTTTGGCAACTGGATCGGGATCGGTTTCGACGCTGTGAATTACGTGAGTCGTTAAGTTAATTAAATTTCATGATTTATGTAAAAGAGCACGACTTTCGATCAAAAAAGTTGTTAGTCAAGAAGTTTTAAAGTTGAAGTGATTATTTTTAGCAGTTAGTAAATTAGGCAATTTTTTGACCGAATATAATTACACTCGAATTGATTGATGTCTTACATTAAATATAGCTGTAGGGCAATTTATATTAACTTATAAACTTATGTCACTATTTCTCAAAGAAGCCCTTGTAAATGGGCCAAATGATGACAGTTGATTTTAGTTGTACAATTATACTGTTACGGGCTTATCGGTTCGAATTGATTACACTTATCGAATAAGACCCACTTTATTACTGAACTCAACTTGGATCACCACAATTGACAATTAACTCACTTATTATTGACTTCTACTAACTCACTAATTACACTGACTCTAACTGACTGACTCGAGGGAAAGCTGACCGCCTTTTTATAGTTTTGGCCCCCGACTTCTAGAACTTTTTGGCAGATAAGGCTTATCGTTTGCCGAAATTTCTGGAACGCTTATCTGCCATTTGTTTCGTTATCGCGGCCGCTTTCCCCTTATCAGATCCTTCTAGAAACTTTTTTTATTTACTAAATTCTACAATTCTATTCTAAATCCTATTTCATCTATTCACATTGCATTACAATACTTATCTAACATGACAGATTAACAAAGCTATTGCGTGACTTCTGGTCCAGAACATTCCTGATATATCTACTTGAATTTATATTCTGTATATGTATTACACTGTTGACATTTTTTTTGGTGGAATGGACTAGTTCTTGGTTATTTTCAAAAATTGAAATACAAATCTTGTCTCTTGAAAACAAGCAAAATTAAAAAACACAACAAAGGTTGCTCTAACGCGTTTCGACAGCCAAGCTAATCATCTTCAGAGAGATACTGTATCTCTTTGAAGATGATAGACTGTTGACATTTGTTTTCGTAGCATACTGAGTAAATTTCCCATTAAATTTTAAATTCTTACTAATATAGGTTAACGTCCTCATAGCCTCGGTATTATTCATCTTAGCAAAACATCTGTAATAACTATTTTAAAAAATTGAAAATACAAATCTTGTTCCCTGGAACCCAGAAAGATTAAAAAACACAACAAAGGTTGCTTTAACGCTTTTCGATAGCCAAGCTATCATCTTCACAGAGATACTGAAGACACTCGAAGATAACCAAGGAGCAGTTAGTTCCTCCAAAGAAAAAAAAAACTATTTTTATTCTAAATTTCACTCTTTCACGAAAATATTAAAAAAATGAAAAATTGTAACTCGCTCGACGTCCCTAACACCCTCTTTTTAAGGTTAGTGCATAGACAACTTTTATTTTGGAAGAAATTGAAATTTATCCGCAATGAAGGCAATATGTAATCAGAAATCTACTTCTACATGAATTGTAACAAGTGCCACATAGGACAAATAGCAGATTAAAATTAGACCCAAGCACTTAAATAGATTGGGGTAATTTTTAAACGAATTGTTCTCCTAGGGAACAATCTAGGATTTAACCTTAGAGTGACTTATCCGAGTCGAAATCGGTGTGGTAAAGGGAACAAAACGATGAAAAAGCATCAGCCAAGTTAGTGGGGCACTTTCGTTGAAGATATTTCGGTTTTCTCTGGAGGGAGCATCATTATCGTATAAATAAATCACTTTTGTCGTCGAGCAAAGAAAGTTTCGCCATGAAAGGCCTGTTGGCTGTAACTTTCCGACAATAATATTAATTAAGACTACGGTACATATCATGGATGCTTGCGAAACTTCTCCAACTGCCATAATTCTTGTGTTTTGCAGATTTCCATTTTCTACTTAATACATTTAGTTGGGATGAAATATTTCAACTCTGTTTTACTGTTGCAAGGCTCGTCTACTAAATATGGCAAAATATGCATGGGAGATATTCGCTAGTGTTCAAATTAGGCCAGTTCAGTTTTAAAATAGAGTTGTATAGGCTTTTACAACTCTCAGTACTGGGGCCCTCTAGGATCTTTTGTGCGGACTCTAATTTGAATGATTGTTCAAGATGTTTAGATCCTGTACATAGTCTATTACCTATTTAGGAGCTGCTTCCTTTATTTCTTGCAGTGTCAGAGTCACCCTTTCAAAAAATTTGAGCCTTTTGCAGAAATGAGCCATGCATTTGTATGGCATGTGCTATTTCTGTTGCTGGGTTACAGAATCTGCAGTTTTCATCATCCATTTTTCTCATTTTCTCAAGGTGATACTTTACTGGAAAGTGTCCTGTCGTCTATTAAATATGGCAAAATATGCATGGGGGATATTCGCTAGTGTTTAGTTTGGTTCAGTTCAGTTTTAAAGTAGAGTTGTATAGGCTTTTACAGCTCTCAGCACTGGAACCCTTTAGGATTTTTTGTGCGGACTCTAATTTGAATGATTGTCCAAGATGTTTAGACGCTTTACATAGTCTATTATCTAGTTAGGAGCTGCTTCCTTTATTTCTTGAAGTGTCAAAGTCACCTTTTTAAAAAAATTGAGCCTTTTGCAGAAATGAGCCATGCATTTGTATGTCAGGTCTTGTTTCTGTTGCTGGGTTACAGAATCTGCAGTTTTCATCATCCATTTTTCGCATCTTCTTAAGGTGATACTTTACTAGGAAGTGTCCTGTCATCTATTAAATGTGGCAAAATATGCATAGGGGATATTCGCTAGTATTCAGTTTAGTTTAGTTCGATTTTAAAATAGAGTTGTATAGGCTTTTACCCCTCTCAGCACTGGGACCCTTTAGAATCTTTTGTGCGGACTCTAATTTGAATGATTTTCCAAGATATTTAGATCCTGTACATAGTCTGTTATCTATTTAGGAGCTGCTTCCTTTATTTCTTGGAGTGTCAGAGTCACCCTTTCAAAAAATTTAACCCTTTTGCAAAACTGAGCCATGCATTCGTATGGCAGGTGTTGTTTCTGTTGCTGGGTTACAGAATCTGCAGTTTTCATCATCCATTTTTCCCATCTTCTTTAGGTGATGCTTCACTGGGAAGTGTCCTGTCGTCTATTAAATATGACAAAATATGCATGAAGGATATTCGCTAGTGTTCAATTTAGTTCAGTTCAGTTTTAAAATAGAGTTGCATTGCTTTTACACCTCTCAGCACTGGGACCCATTAGGATCTTTTGTGTGGACTCTAATTTGAATGATTGTCCAAGATGTTTAGAGGCTTTACATAGTCTATTATCTATTTAGGAGCTGCTTCCTTTATTTCTTGGAGTGTCAGAGTCACCCTTTCAAAAAATTTGAGTCTTTTGCAGAAATGAGCCATGCATTTGTATGGCAGGTCTTGTTTCTGTTGCTTGGTTACAGAATCTGCAGTTTTCATCATCCACTTTTCCCACCTTCTTAAGGTGATACTTTACTGGGAAGTGTTCTGTGAAAAGTCCCGTCCCAAGTTCTTGTTCAGTTTGAGAAGTTGCTCAGACTTTTTTTTGACACAGTGATGAACTGTCTTAGTCTTAGGTCTTGAGTTTTCCATCATTATGAAGGAATTTAGTTTCAGCCCCAAAGTATCTATTTAATTTTTACGTGGCTTTTTGTAAAGCTACGGTTTCCTACAGAACGGTAACGTAAAAGAGCGACCGTAATGTTGCGTCGAGTGACGTCACCAAAAACCGTGCACGTGCTTCTAATAGGCAGTGTTTTCCTACAGAACGTTAGGGGCTACCGCTGCGAAAAAGTACGTTGACCCCACTTTCGAAGCGACCGCTGTGTACGGTGAGGATACAGCAACCACGATTTAATACGTTACGTTGCCATTTTAGGTTGGAATGTAGCTACTATGATTTATTTAACTTTTTTTATTATTATGTGCATGGGCAAGATGTTTTATATAATATTATATCTTTCTTTTATATTATTCAATTTTTAATAAATAAAAAGTTTGAAAATACCAAATGACATAGAATTCGTTCTTCAATATGATGAAAAATTTCCATACTTTTTGAAACAATTTTAAACTTTTGCAGACATAATCTTTAATCTAGAAGACTAAGAACATATTTAATTAGGTATATGCAGTGGCGGCTCGTAGCTAAAACTAGAGGGGGTGCTGCGACGACGTTTGAGTTAAAATTGTGTAAAAACAAATGAGTTAAAAAAAATAATAACATAAACCACCTCTGTTGCTTCTCAATAGAAATATCAGCTTTAGGAAAATTTAAAAATGCAAAATTTCGAGAAAAAATTGGAATTTTGTGATTAAATAACGAATTTTATCTGTTTTTTAGAAACTTTCCTAAGCTTGAAATATATATTTTTTAAAACTGATATTTTTTTCTTTTTAAATATCAACTTTTTGAGAAAAATGTCGAATTAAGACTGAAAATTAAAGAAAGAGTAACAAAAATTTCTATTTTTAAAATTGTTTCAAGTTTTGAAACAAATTTCGAAAAAAAAGCTTGTAGTTCAATTACAAATAAATTTTCAAAATGTGAATTTTAATTACAAAGGATCGACTTCAAGCTAAAATATTTGATCTTTGAAGTTTCCCTGGGAACTTAAAAATTACTAGAAAAAATTTAAATTAGAAGATTAAATTGTGAATTTTTTAAGATGTTGAGTATTATTTATTTCGAAATTTCGACTTTTCTGGAAATGTTGATTCATTTTTAAAAAGTCCTACTTTAAAAGTCGAAATTTTAAAAATATTTATGACTAATTAATTTATTTTTAAGAATTGTTTTTGTTCATTGATTCCGACACTGCTATTTTTTCAAAAATTTTATATCCAAAAAACCAATTTCAACTGTTTTCTAAAAATGTTGTCTGCTTTTACCCAAATTTTGAGTTTAATCTTTAAATTTTAATCTATTTTTTATTAAAATTTGACGGACTTGACAATTCCAAGAATAAATTTAACAAATAAAAATAACAGTTCTAGAAAAATTGGAAATTTCGATTCAGAATTTCTTCGGCTTGTACAATATAGTGGTAACTTTTTTTTAGCGAAATATCAAATCGCAAAAAAAGTTGAAATTTAGAAGGTTCATTTTTTCTTGAAATTCAATATTTTTCTCAAAATTGAAAATTACTTTTTTTAAATTTCTTCCTCCGTTCCCAAAATGTTAACATTTTTAGAGAAATATCAGTGTTCTTTTCTAAAATTTTTTGCCAAAATTTCCACACACACATGAAAGCAATCACTAAACACGTACTAATCGATTTAAAAATGTTTAACCCCAAGAGGGGTGAAAAAGGATATTTAACTGAACATTGAAATTTAAAATTTTTTTTTACAAGGCAAAAATTGGGTTTTGAAAAACAACTTTGCTCGAACAAGGCAACATTTAAAAAGTCGAAATTTTCGAAAAACTTTTAAAAAAAATTCGAAACAAGACGCATTTTTAAGTCCTAAGGGGATAACAAACGGTTTTATTAAATATTAAAAAATGTCAACACTTTCTTTTGTAAGCTAAAAATTAGGTTTTCTAAAACAATTTTGGCTCAACAAGACAACATTTTGAAATGTCGAAAGTTTCAAAAAAAAATCAAAAATTTTAATAGTTAACATTTTGAAAAACTGTAAAATATTTTAAAAAAGTCGAAATTTTTAAAAAAGGTTGAAATGTTTAAGTCAGGACGAAATTTTCAAAAAGGTCCTGATTTTCAAAAAAATAAAAACAAAATTTTCAAAAAAATCAAAATTTTCAAACAAATCGAAACGTTCAGAAAAATTTTTCAAATAAAAGTCGAAATTTAAAGAAAAGCCGAAATTTAAAAAATAAGTCGTAACTTTCAAAAGTCACAACTTCGAGAAAAGATCAAAAATTTAAAAAATAATTGGAGTTTTTAATAAAAAATGAAAATCATCAAAAATCAACATTTTTCAAAAAATCTAGAAAATCGAAAATTTCCAAATTTTGGGAAAAAACTTCACATCAGAATAGTCGAAATTAACAAAAAAAAATATATCAAAATTTGAGAAAAATCCAATTTAAAATAAAAATCGAATTTTCAAAAAGGCAAAATTTTGAAAGATTCACTTTTTAAAAAATTTAAATTTTCACAAAAAGTAAATATTTTTATGAAGCCGTAAGTTTTCAAAACAGTAGAATTTTTGGTAAATTTCAAAATTTTCAAAAAAAGTTAAAATTGAGAGAACAAATCAAATTTTTGAAAAACGGTCGAATTTCAAAAAATAAATTGTAAAATGCGGAAATTTGTGAGGTTGAGTTTGCAAATAAATTAAAAATATGAGAATAGCCAAAATTCTCACAAAAACTCAAAATTTCTAGGAACCTCCGAACGAAATTCTTAACAAAAGGGGAAATTTTCAAATTTTTCAAAATCCTGAAAAAGGTCAAAATTTTGAAAGATTCCAATTTTGGTAGAAAGCAAATCGAAAGTTCGAAAAAAATTTGAAATATCTGTACAAAAAAGTCGAAATTTTAGGAAAGTAATCTATCAGTTATTACTTTTTTTCAGAAACATATCAAAATGCGGAAGCAATGGAAAATTTTACTAACATTTTTTCGTTTCTTTCCAAAATCTTGCCATTTTTATAAAAATGTCAGAATTTTTTTCCAAAAGTTGTTAGACAAAATTATAAAATAAACTTTGAAATGTCAAAACGCCGTGAAAAAACCTAACATTTTTAAAAGCAAATTAGAGGAACATAAAAAATCGGGAGTAGTTGAAATTTCCAGAAAAAATTTTAAAAACAAATTTGTTGGAAAAGTAGAAATTTCAAGAAAATTTATTTATGTAATATATTAAGGAAAATAGAAACTTTCCAAAAAACTTTTCCAACAAAAAAATCAGGCCATTTTTGGCTCGGTTCTGAACGACTTTAAAGTCTTTAGGGCACCCTAAATATCCAAAATGATATAAATCTGTACGTTTCTGGATTCTTTTTGAAGGCTCTCTTTTGCCCACAGAGTTACAGTAACTAGTTCTGCTTGGAAAATTGTGGGAGTATTCCCTACGGGTTCAGAGAGTCTTACATTAGAACCACACCTTTCTAGTCCTTCTATTTCTGTTTGTTTGGATCCTCTGTATACCAGACAGTAATACTTTTTTTTCCAGAATTTTGGCTTATTTGATTTCGACTGTTTTAGAGATTTCAAGTTATCTCCACGATTTTCACTTCCCAATTTAATTCGCCTTATCTTGACAATTTGACATATAGTTTTGTGCCTGCTACTTTGGCAAAAAATAGCTCAAATATTGTTATTTTGTAATGACGTCTATGCTTTACTTTCTGCATGTGACATGAGGAGTACTATGAAATTATTTAGAAAATTTGATGCATTTGAAAATGAAGAAAATTCAGCAATGGTGTCTATAAGAAAAACAAAGTTGTCCTAATATTCTCAGAAAGTATTTAACAAGAAAAATAATTAACTACGACGTTGTATAGCTTTAGAAAAATCGCGTAAAAAATAATTCAAGATTTTTTTCAATTGGACTATAAACAACTAGAGATGTTAAAGCGGATTTTAAAGCTTTAGGAAAATCACGTAAAAATAATTCGAGATTTTTTTAATTGGACTACAAACAACTGACTACGTTTAAGCAGATTTTAAAGCTTTAGAAAAATCGCGTAAAAATAATTCGAGATTTTTTTCAATTGGACTATAAACAACTAAAGATGTTAAAGCGGATTTTAAAGCTTTAGGAAAATAGCGTAAAAATAATTCGAGATTTTTTTTAATTGGACTACAAACAACCAAGGACGTTTAAGCAGATTTTAAAGCTTTAGAAAAAGCACGTAAAAATAATTCAAGATTTTTTTTTCAGTTGGACTACAAACAACTAAAGACGTTAAGGCAGATTTTAGAAAATGACAATTTTTAATTTTTACTTATCAAACTCTAAACAATAAGCTAATATTCAGTTGTTTTCTTACTGGTACATTGATGGGCATAACATTGAGCACTATTTTGCAAATTTAACCGATTCGCTATCTGTAACGAAGACACCCATGTTATCCTATATCCATTAGGACACATTGTATACTTTCAAAAATGTCAAATTTACAAAAAAGTGGAAATTTCCAGAAAAAGACATTTTTTTTCGAAAAGGCTGAACTGTTATGTTAAAATTTAAAAATAAACCAAAGTTTCAAAAAATACAAAATTTTGAAAAAGTGGCAACTTTAAAAAATAAAACTTTTGAAGAAAACCTCAAAATTGAATAAAAATCATGAAATATTGTTAAAGTACCAGGTCATTCAATAAGTCCGTAGGATAAGTAAAAAAAAACAAAATTTTGACAAAACTCGATTTTATTATTTAACATAGTTGCCTTCGCGGGCGATAGAGCAGTATAGCGATTTTCCAACTTTTCGATACCTCTTTCATAGTACGATATCTCTTTCAGGTCAAAATAGGGCTTAATTTCAGCGATTACTCATCATTGGACTTAAATTTCTTTCCAACAAGCATTCCTTTGAAATCTGAAAACAGGAAAGTCAATGGGGGCTAAATCTGGAGAATACGGTGGATGGGTAAGTGATTCGAAGCCCAATTCATTCAATTTTGTCATCGTTTTCATCGATTTGTAACACGGTGCATTGTCTTGGTGAAACAACACTTTTTTTTTGCAAATGGGGCCGTTTCTTTGCAAGTTCAGCCTTCAATCGATCCAAAAGTGCACAGTAATAGTCGCTGTTAATGGTGGTTCCTTTTTGGAGATAGTCGATGAATATTATTCCGTTCGCATCCCAAAATACAGAAGCCCTTACCGGCCGACTATTGCGTCTTTGCTCGCTTTGGATTCGGTTCGTCGACTGGTGTCCCCTCAGCTGACTGTATTTTGGATTCTAATGTGCAATAGTGAAGCCATGTCTCATCATTGTCACATATCGATGATAGAATTCCATTTTATTGTGGTTTAACAGCGCGAAACACTCCTCTGAAGCATCGACTCGTTTTTGGTCGACTGTGAGCTCACTCGGCACCCACTTTGCACAGAGCTTTCGCATACCCAAATGGTCGTGTAAAATGGTAAAAACACTACCATTTGATATCTTTACAATGTCAGCTAGCTCGTGCACCTTCAATTTGCGGTCGTTCATAACCAATTTGTGGATTTTTTTGATGTTTTCTAAAATAACGGCTTCATTTGGGCGTCCACTGCGCTCTGCTTCATTTGTGCTGGTACGACCACATTTAAATTCAGCAATCCACTTCTCTACCATTTGTCTCGATGGAGCAGAATTCGGATAATGTTTATCAAGCCATTGTTTGGTTTCCACTGTATTTTTATTCATCAAAAAGCATGGCTTTATCAAAACTCGAAATTCACTTATTTCCATTTTTTCAATAATTTCACACAAAATACTATAACTCACGAATCAATAGTCAGATTCCCGTCAAATTTATACACGTATCGTTTGAATGTTAGTACTAAATAAAAATCGTATAAAAAAATTCTAGTAACGCCATCTATGTGTCATCCTATGGATTTTTTCAATGGAGTGTTATTTGCAGGTTAGAGTTGGATATGCCATACTGCCAAGATGTAACAAGGTATGTGGTTTCCAAAATCTGAAACCGGATAAATATTGAGTGTTTAAACATGTTGGTCAATGCATCAGATCTTAGTTCCCCAAGTAAGTGAGAGTTCAGTGGTGGGGGTTGAAAAATGTATTTTGAAAGCACAGGACAGCAGCAAGACTCTTTAAAGCCCAAATAAAATGACTTTAAGAATGTTTGGTATACGAGCGAAACGGCTGCATTACAGAAAAGCCATTTTTATTAAAAATGCATGACCCCCATTAGGCAGCATCCCAAAACAATGAGTGGGAAGTTTTAGTCATCAGTTTATAAACTTTATATACCGTCTTCCTTAATTACGTTGCGGCTTCCTAAAAAGGTTAGTCCTACGCGTATGATATATATTTACAACGTAATCGGGTCTAATTTATTACCCTTTCTTGCCTAAAATCCCATTGAGGTCACCTCCCAAGTGCAGCTTTCAACAACAACATCCTAATTTGTTTCCGGTAAATAATACATAAAAAAAAACACGTTTGCAACGTAAACGGGGCCTTGCAAACTTTCGAGGACCAATCAGAATTCGGCCATAAATTTGAAGTTTTAGTTTTTAGTTGTTAGAGATATATTACACAGAACTAACCGCGAAAGTGTGTTTGTCTGCCTGTTTGTTCACATTCCACTGCTAAATTACTGAAGCGTTTTTGACGAAAGTTGTTATATATGTACCTTGCTGGAAGGAATCGTTGATTTTATCCAGGAAAACTCTTTTGAATACTCTTCTGAATACTCAAAAACTGAAATTACATCCAGGAAGAGTAAATAAACCGTTCTCCATTTTCTATGTAAATAGATGATTTAACAGCGACGGCAGCGTCATCTAACGTTTCTGGAAATTTTAAAGCCCGATTATTTTTATAAGGGCCTGATAATTCATTTGTTACTATAGGGCATAATTTTGCTACCCAGAGACTACCTGCAAGGCACCTAAATATATAGGGTGACGCAACCGAACTGTCAACTAATCAAAGTGCTAAAATATTTTTATTTTTTCATAAGCTTTATTAAACCAAAGTAAAAAATGTTCACCAGTTCTTATAATGCATCACCAATTTTCGATATTGTCGCCTTTAAGGCGTACTATAGCCTTCAGACTGGTGAAAAACGAATCGCACGCTACATGAATGTGGCTTTGTAACATTTTGGTCCTTTCCGGACGAAGGGCTTGCTTGAAGCGATGCACACTTTGCTAATTTTTAGCGTCAGTCCTGTTCTCTTTAGAATATTTTGATTGTTATCAAAATGTCATTCCAATTTTGAAAAAATAAAGAATTTTTCAAAAAATCAAAATATTCTGAGAACATTTCGAAGAGAAACTTCAATTTTGAGAGAAAAAAGTAGATTTTTTAAAAATTATTTTTGAAGAAAACGAATTTCGAGAAAACCAAGTTTTGAGAAGTTGGGATTTGTGGAATCAGATTTAAAATAAAAAACCTAATCTTTTGGAAAACCTTGAAAAATGGTAAACATCCAAAAAAATAATATTTTCAAAGGTCAAATATCCCGAAAATAGGACCCAATATTTTGAAAAAATTTTCTACAGTAAGTGGAGACTTCCAGAAACATAAAACATCGCATTTTGAAGTACAAATAAAAATTTTGAGAATAAAACAAGTTTTTAGAAATGTGAAGTTTTTTGAAATTCTTAAAATATCAAATTTTTCAAATTGGAAATTCCCCAAATTCAAAATTCTTAAAATTGGAATGTCTCAAAATTTGAAATTCTCTAAAATTCGAAATTCTCAAAATTTGAAATTCTCAAAATTCGAAATTCTCAAAATTCGAAATTCTCAAAATTCGAAATTCTCAAAATTGGAAATTTTTAAAATTCGAGATTCTTAAAATTCGAAATTCTCAAAATTCGAAAGTCTTAAAATTCGAAATTCTCAAAATTCGAAAGTTGCAAAATTCGAAATTTTCAAAACTCGTAGTTCTCAAAATTCGAAATTCTCAAAATTTGAAAGCCTTAAAATTCCAAATTCTTAACATATCAAACTTTCAAAATTGGAAATTCTCAAAATTCGAAATTCCCAAAATTTAAAAATCTGAAAATTTGAGTCTCAAAATTTCAAATCCTTAAAATATCAAATTTTTCAAATTGAAAATTCTCAAAATTGCAAATTCTTAACATTTGAAATTCTTAAAATTTGAAATTCTCAAAATTGGGAATTCTTAAAATTCGAAATTCTCCAAATTCGAAATTCTCAAAATGCGATATTCTCAGAATTCGAAATTATTAAAAATTGAAATTTTTAAAGTTCGAAATTTCTAAAATTCGAAGTTCTCAAAATTCAAAATTCCCAAAATTCGAAATTCTCAAAATTTGAAAGCCTTAAAATTCCAAATTCTTAACATATCAAACTTTCAAAATTAAAAATTCTCAAAATTCGAAATTCCCAAAATTTGAAAATCTGAAAATTTGAGCCTCAAAATTTCAAATTCCTAAAATATCAAATTTTTCAAATTGAAAATTCTCAATATTGCAAATTCTTAAAATTTGAAATTCTCAAAATTGGGAATTCTTAAAATTCGAAATTTTCAAAATTCGAAATTCTCAAAATGCGATATTCTCAAAATTCAAAATTCTTATAAATTGAAATTTTTAAAGTTCGAAATTCTCAAAATTCTAGTCTTAAAATTTCAAATTCTTAAAATATCCAATTTTTAAAATTATAAATTTTTAAAATTCGAAATTCTTAAAATATTAAATTTTTCAAATTGGAAATTCCCCAAATTCGAAATGCTCAAAATTGGAAACTCTCAAAATTTGAAATTCTTAAAATTCAAAATTCTCAAAATTTTAAATTCTCAAAATTCGAAATTATCAAAATTCAAAATGGGAAATTCTTAAAATTCGAAAGTCTTACAGTTAGAAATTCTTAAAATGCGAAAGTCTTAAAGTTAGAAATTCTCAAAGTTCGAAAGTCGCAAATATTCAAAATTCCCAAAATTCTCAAAATTTGAAAGTCTCTAAATTCCAAATTCTTAACACATCAAATTTTCAAAATTGGTAATTCTCAAAATTCACTATTCTCAAAATTTGAAATTCTGAAAATTTGAGTCCCAAGATTTCAAATTCTTAAAATATCGAATTTTTCAAATTAGAAATTCTCAAAATTCAAAATTCTCAAAATTGCAAATTCTTAAAACTCGAAATTCTTAAAATTTGAAATTCCTAGAAATTGAAATTTTCAAAATTCGAAATTTTTAAAATTATAAATTCTCAAAATACGAAATTCTAAAAATTCTAGTCTCAAAATTCCAAATTCCTAAACTATATAATTTTTAAAATTGGAAATTCTCAAAATGCGATATTCTTAAAATTCGAAATTCCTAAAAATTGAAATTTTCAAAATTCAAAATTTTTAAAATTAGAAATTCTCAAAATACGAAATTCTAAAAATTCTAGTCTCAAAATTCCAAATTCCTAAACTATCCAATTTTTAAAATTGGAAATTCTCAAAATTCAAAATTCTTAAAATTCGAAATTCTCAAAATGCAAAATTTTTAAAATTCTAAATTCTTTAAAACTGAAAGTTCAAAGATTTTAAAATTCAAAGTTCTCAACACAATAGACGTTGCTCTAAGGCGTTTCGACAGCCAAGCTGTCATCTTCAGAGATATATGCATCATACAGTTACTCTCGGAAGATGACAGCTTGGCGGTCGAAACGAGTTAGAGCAACGTTTGTTGTGTTTTTTAATCTTTCTTGTTTTCAGGGTACATTGTTTGTATTTTAACATTATTTTCAATCTACCAATACTTTGAGATTCTAAGTAACATATCGCATAATTTTCAGGAATTATAAAACTTAAGGGTTTATAATAATTTTAATAATCGTATGATTTAAAGGTTAACATTTGACACCCTTGGGCTATCTGCCGATGATCTAGAGACTATTTTAGTCTCCAAGTACTTTAAGTAGTTACAGTAGCAGTATTTGATAGTACACAAGCAAATAAGGGTGGTTGAACAACATTTTAGAAGAAACACTATAAAGAGGGATAGAATCATATTTTTTTAAACGAGCAATTTTACGAAGTAGTCAGTAAGGTTCCAGCTGTAAAAAGTTTAGAAATCAAAAACTAACTTTCATTATTTTCTAGAACTAGTATCCTCACTTAAATCTAAATTTTTGTTAGTTTCATGAGTCAGGATGTCAAGCGTCCTATCCTACCCATGAAGATTTTCACCGGGATATTACTGAATAATTTGGAAACGTTTGTTCAAAATTTAACGTCTAAGTTGCAACAGTATTCGAAAAATCACTGGAGGGTATGGAAACTTTAGCTAGAATAATTTCAATAAAGCGGTATTGAAATTTTCAAAATTCAAAATTTTTAAAATTAGAAATTCTCAAAATACGAAATTCTAAAAATTCTAGTCTCAAAATTCCAAATTCCTAAACTATCCAATTTTTAAAATTGGAAATTCTCAAAATTCAAAATTCTTAAAATTCGAAATTCTCAAAATGCAAAATTTTTAAAATTCTAAATTCTTTAAAACTGAAAGTTCAAAGATTTTAAAATTCAAAGTTCTCAAAATTCGAAATTCTGAAAATTCGAAATTCTCAAAATTTTAAATTCTTAAAATATCAAATTTTAAAAATTGGAAATTCTCCAAATTCCAAATTCTCCAAATCCAGAATTATCAAAATGCGAAATTCTCGAAATTTGAAATTTTCGAAATTCGAAATTCTTAATATTCGAAATTCTCAAAGTTCGAAATTTTCAAAATTCGAAATTCTTACAATTCGAGAGTCTTAAAATCCGAAATTCTTAAAATCGAAAGTCCCAAAATTCAAAATTCCTAAAATTTCAAAATCTTTAAATATCAAATTTTAAAAATTGGAAATTCTCAAAATTCGAAAATCTTAAAATCTAAAATTCCCAAAAGTCGAGATTCTCAAAATTTGAAATTCTCAAAATTTGAAATTCTCAAAATTTGAAATTCTCAAAATTAAAGATTCTTAAAATTCGAAAGTCTCGAAATCTGAAATTCTCAAAATTCGAAATTTCTAAAATCCGAAATTCTCAAAATCCGAAATTCTCAAAATTCGAAATTCTTAATATTCGAAATTGTTAAAATTCGAAAGTCTCAAAATCTGAAATCCTAAAAATTCGAAATTCTTAAGATCAAAAGTCCCAAATCAAATTTTAAAAATTTGAAATTCTCAAAATTCAAAATTCTCAAAATCTAAAATTCCCAAAATTCAAAAATCTCAAAATTCAAAATTCTCAAAATTTGAAATTTTCAAAGTTTGAAATTCCTAAAATTCAAAATTCTTAAAATTCGAAAGTCTCAAAATCTGAAATTCTCAAAATTCGAAGTTCCTAAAATCCAAAATTCTCAAAATCCGAAATTCTCAACATTCGAAATTCTCAAAATTCGAAATTGTTAAAATTCGAAAGTCTCAAAATCTGAAATTCTAAAAATTCAAAATTCTTAAAATTCGAAATTCTCAGTTTGAAATTTTCAAAATTCGAAATTCTTACAATTCGAAAATCTCAAAATCCGAAATTCTTAAAATCGAAAGTTCCAAAATTCGAAATTCTCAAAATTTCAAATTCTTAAAATATCAAATTTTAAAAATTGGAAATTCTCAAAATTCGAAATTCTCAAAATCTAAAATTCCCAAAATTCGAAATTGTCAAAATTCGAAACTCTTAAAATTCGAAATTCTCAAAATTCGAAATTTTAAAAATTCGCAATTCTTAAAATTCGAAAGTATCAAAATCCGAAATTCTCAAAATTCGAAATTCTTAAAATACGAAATTCTCAAAATCCAAAATTCTCAAAATTTTCAAAATTTAAAATTTCGAAAAAAATAATGATTTTTGAGAAATACCATCGAAGTGTTAAAAAAAGGTCGACATTTCTAAAGGAAAATTCGGAATTTTCAAGGGAAATATCAATTTTGGAAGAAAAGGATACAAGGAAAGCGACGAATTTAAAAAAAAAGCCAACTTTGGGAAAGTTGAAAGTCTTAGGAAACCAAATTTAAAATAAATTCCAGCTTTTCAGAAAACAGCAAAAAGTTGTATTTCAATTATTATAAATAGTTACAATTCCATCGAAAATGTTCTGGAAATTTTTATTTTTTTATAAGATATATAAAAATTTTCAAAAAATCATTAAACCAACTTTCAAATAAATATTTTTGTTTTTTTATCAAATGTTCGACCAAATTTTAATAAACAAGTTGAAACTTGCAGGAAATTAAACAAAAGTTGAAATTTTCCGAATAACGAATTTTGAAATAAAAATACGAAACTTTGAAAAAACCAGATTCTGATAAAAAATCGAATCTTGAAAATAAATTTGAGATTTCAAAAGAAAAAGACAAATTTTGTGAAAAAAGACGAATTTTGAGAAACAATTCGAGTTCAAGAAAATGTTGATGTTTCGAGGAAAGGCAAATTTTGAAGAAGAGGTGAAATTTATTTTTGAAATCGTTTCCTGAGTTGAATATAAATTTTTGTTAGTTGCATCAGGGGGGCAAGCGCCCCATCTTACCCTATGAAGATTTTGACCAAGATATTGCTAAATAATTTAAAAACGTTTGTCCAAAATTTGACATCTAAGTTGACCCAATATTCGACAAATCACTAGATTGCACTGAAACTCTAGCTGGAATAATTTCAATAAAGCAGTATTAAATTTTTTCTGATAAATATCATAAAATGGGTGGTTTTTGCTTCAGGTTAAAGTTTCAGGAACACATTATTTTGATTTTGGTGGAACGGACTGGTCCTTGGTTATCTTCAAAAACTAAAATACAGAACTTGCTCTAAGGCGTTTCGACAGCCAAGCTGTCATCTTCAGAGATATATGCATCATACAGTTACTCTCGGAAGATGACAGCTTGGCGGTCGAAACGAGTTAGAGCAACGTTTGTTGTGTTTTTTAATCTTTCTTGATTTCAGGGGACAATATTTGTATTTCAACATTATTTTGAATCAACCAATACTTTGAGATTCTAAGTAACATATCGCATAATTTTCAGGAATTATAAAACTTAAGGGTTTATAATAATTTTAATAATCGTATGATTTAAAGGTTAACATTTGACACCCTTGGGCCATCTGCCGATGATCAAGAGACTATTTCACTCTCCAAGTACTCTAAGAAGTGTTGATAGTACAGTAGTAGTATTTGATAGTACACAAGCAAATAAGGGTGGTCGAACAAAATTTTAGAAGAAACACTATAAAGAGGGTTAGAATCGTACTTTTTTAAAAGAGCCCAATTTTACGAAGTAGTCAGTAAGGTTCCAGCTGTAAGAAGTTTAGAAATAAAAAACTTACTTTCATTATTTTTTAGAAATAGTATTCTCACTTAAATCTAAAATTTTGTTAGTTTCATGAGTCAGGATGGCAAGCGTCCTATCCTACCCATGAATTTGGAAACGTTTGTTCAAAATTTAACATCCAAGTTGCCACAGTATTCGAAAAATCACTGGAGGGTATGGAAACTTTAGCTAGAATAATTTCAATAAAGCGGAATTGAAACTTTTCTAACAAATATCATGAAATGGGTGGATTTCGTTTCAGATTAAAGTTTAAGGAACACATTCTTTTGAATCCACCAATACTTTCGAATTCTACGCAACATATTGCATACTTTTTAGGAATTATACAATTTAAGGGTTAATATGTATAATTATTTTAATAATTGTATGATTTAAAGGTTAACATTTGACACCCTTGAAGTACCTTAAATAGCGTCGATAAGAAGGTACTTGGTAGTTCACGAGTAAATAAGGGTGGTCGAACAAAATCTTAGAAGAAACGCTCCAAAGAGGGATAGAAGCGTTCTTTTTTAAACAAGCAATTTTACGGAGTAGTCAGTGAGGTTTCGGCTATAAAGAGATCAAAAATGACAAATTGAATTCCATTATTTCTGTATATGTTAAGTTAAATTAAGCAAAATATATTTCAAACGCAGTAATGAATTCTGAGATCTGTACTTTAAATAGCGCCGATAAGAAGGTACTTAATAGTTCACGAGCAAATAAGGGTGGTCGAACAAAATCTTACCCTGCACTGTTATAAGTACGCTTATGATTTTATTCTCAAATATTCTTTAAAATATCGCGTTTTTTTCTAAAAATTTTCTATTAATGCATTCAACTTTCATTTTTTATCTTGATTTTCCTTAAACGACCATTTTTTCATCTTCTATTTGCGAAATTGAGATTTAGTTGTTTACTTTTTCTTATGTTGACCTTTTTTTTTTAATTTCAAAGAACTTTTTAAACATTTTGGACTTTGTATCTGCTAATTTTCATTTTATCTAAATTAGGAATAATTTTAGTAAAATCGCTACCTTAAATTGGAAGTGGTCTATTAAACGTTGTGGAATTTGTGGAAATTAAAACATAATTAAAACTGACAAAAACAGACTATTTTTCTATAAGATGTTTTGAAAACATTTCAAAAAATATAAGTAATATAGTTTTTCATACATTCCAAACGACATCTAGCTTCAAATCATATAATTCAATGATTTTTAACGCAAAAGAAAAAAGTCCACTCTGAATCTAATGCTGTCTACACAGGTCAAACATTACGTAATTTTCACATTAGGTACAGCGAACATCTTCCTGCCTTTAAAAACGAACATCCAGAAAGATCAAATTTTGCGAAGAATCGACTAGAAACACAAGATAAACTTACATATGCGAATAGAGTAAAAGTATATATTTGCAATAACACCAAAAAATTTAATTTCTTGGAAGTCATAGAAATTCACAAATATTTACAATCTATTCTAATGCACAGACCAATGAGTTTGTATATTTATTAGATTGGAAGTTTGGAAACCAAATACCGGTTTGATCTTGTTAGATCTCGTAAGTTTGGTATATCCAATTCGAATGCTAACAAATGTTTCGACAAGTACGTACTAAAAAATTCACAGACGTCAAGCGTGTGACTCTTAGTACTACCACCTATTGGTCCATAGAAAAACTATCGCCAACAATTTCGTATGCAAGTATAAAGCAACCTAGACTACAAATTCATGCAGCCCTCTAAGCCTGTATAGTGAATCATAGGTAGCTGAACTACCAACAGTTGAAACATTGCCACCTAGCGAAGCGGTTGTTTCTAGAAAAAAGTTCCCAGAAGACAAGGATTCTAATGCAGACCAATAGGTTTGAACATTTATTAGATTCGAAACCGGTATTTGGTTTTCAAACTTCGAATCTAATAAATGTTCAAACCTATTGGTCTGTGCATTAGAATCCTTGTCTTCTAAGAACTTTTTTCTGGAGAGCAACCGCTTCGCTAGTTGGCAGTGTTTCAACTGTTGGTAATTCAGCTACCTATGATTTACTATACACGCCTGGAGGGCTGCATGAATTTGTAGTCTAGGTTGCATTCCACTTGCATTTACAATCTAGTCAATTTACATCCATGAAGGAGCAGCTTGATCTTCTAAACACACCTCTAGTTGGACGAGAATTCGGATTAGACGAAATATTTCTAGGAGTTTGTGGTCTATGGAGCTTGTTACCATAACAACGGCCAAACCAATTGCTGGTATACCCGCCGATGATGTTGAAAAGCGAAATCAGGTCCGGTCATAGCAAATATTTATCGAAACATCGTGGAATTTTTAATATCTGTTGTTGTTTTAATCGTTAATAAAGTTTAATATTTATCTATAATAAAATGTTAAGGTAACCGGATCAATTCATGGGAAATTGAAGAAAAGGTCCGCATTACATTTGATCTTCATTCGCATCTTTGAAATTTATATAATTTACATAATGTTTTATACTTCCTAACGATTTAGACATCAAAGAGCAAAGCAAATTTATTGTTCGGTATTAAGTTCTTTTTATTATTCAGATACGAAAGTAAATGAAAAGCAGCGTTCGTTTTTAATGTGCATTTAATCCTTAGAAATTGCGCCATCTCATTTTTATTTTCCCTGTCTGTCTGTATAGCTGCGAACTTCAAGTTGCATTTATCAATTAAGATGCTGCATATAAAGCTCACAAAAGCAAAACAATTATGACAAGCCAGCAAAGCTGCCCGATAAAAGAGCTTTCGATCAATAACAAGAAGAGCTGCTTTTCCTAATAGTTTTAAAGAAAGAGAAAAAAATATATAAAGAAAAGTAGAGTGCAGCAACGAGATAAAAGCGTCGAATTTCCAAATAAAAGCTGAAATATTCCGGAAGAGTTTTCTGACCTGAAACCGGCAAATAATCTGGAAAGTCTAAATTTCCCTGCTTTGCTCGGAGAGATCTGATAAAAGGCCGGGGGCCTTATATATGGTGCAATTCGCGATGGTCGGAGTAAACAAACTAAACTTTGGCAGTGCTGGAAACCCTGAAAAACGACTTCTTCACAATTTGTTATTCGAACATTTATGTCGGCTTTTATTTAATTTTATAAGCCATTCGAAGTTTCATAGTGCGCTGCCATGAAATATCGTTCCTTGTGCCTTTCATAGTGGCTAAGTCTGCTTGAATTCGATTTTAAAGGGGTATACATTATGTTTTAATGGTTATTTTATTTCCATTAATGTATGTTTTTGTGTTTTGTTGTTGTTGTTGTTGTTGTTGTTGTTGTTGTTGCTGTTGATTATTTTCTATTCAGTTTGCTCTTCCTTTATTTGAGCTTTATTAGTAGCTGCGTGAGGTAAATATACATGGAACTTATCACAAAACAGATAAAAAAGCATTTTGCATATTACACCCCCACAGAACCAGCCCGTTCATGTCATGAAACCTAAAATGGGCTCATTTGAACCTGTGGAAGAACATAATCACCTGCAGACAAGCAAAACTGCCGATGGATAAATCTTGGTAATCAAGGGCTGAAGTACTTACTGCAATAAATAAAAGCAGACTAAGCAAAGCACAGCTGCGCCCACTGGAAACAGGACACCTGCTTAAACTCAACCTATCCACTGCCGATGTCGATACACAGCAACAGTGGCTCTAACGCGTTTGTCGTATTTTAAATTTTTCTTGGTTTCGCGGAATAAGATTCGTACATCAATTTTTGAAATTTGAAGTTTCAGCTGGGCCGAAGTTTCAACCTATTTTGAGCCCAACCTAAACTGCTGCCAAAATTCATTTTTTGTCGAAACTGGCCGAAAGAGAAACCGAAACTACGATCGGTCTCTTGTAATTGTTTATCTATTGCAGGGGTCTGGAAACCGCGGATCGCGAGCCGCATGCGGCTCTTTTAAAATGAAATTGCGGCTCTTTCAATTCTCCTAAAAAATAATTAAAAACTAGGATGGACAGACACGCAGACACTCATTAAACAAGTGATCTACAGAAGTCCAAATTTCCAAGAATACTTTCCTAAGAATTTTTACGCTTTACTTAATTTTTGACAAAAAGTTGTGATCATAAGAAATATTTGATTGATTTGTATTAATATTTTAAAAAAACACATAAAATTTAAAATTTCTAGAAGAAGACCAACTTGGGGAGCCGAAAGATACCTCATAGGTCGCGAGGAAATAAGGGTGGTCAAACGAACTCTTCAAAGAAACGTTTCAAAGCTTGTAAATTTTCTACAACCTTGAAATTTTGTGAAAAGAAGGTGAATACGTTGTGCGACAAAAAAAAAATCTAAATTTACATAAACGTCAAATATCAAAGTTTGAAAATAAAGCTGAAATTTCCAGAAAAAGCCAAATTTTGAGAAAAAGAGATTTCGACAAAATTGAGAAAAAGAAAGAGACTTCAAAAAAATTAAGAAAAAGGAAGAGAGTTTGGAAAATATGAATTTATCAAAAGTTCTCAATCAAAGGTAAAACGTAGAATTTCGACAATAGATTGAAACCCAAGACAAATTAAGAACCTCAAATTTTTGGACAATTTTGAATTTTTTGAAATATAGTAAAATTTTGAAAAGATAAACTTTAGAAATTAACTGAAAACTTAAAAAAAATCATCGATCTCTAAAAAAGTCGAAGTTTTTCAATGAAGAAGAAAAAAGTCTAATTGTAGGAAGAATTTTATGCAAAAATTTGAGAATAGCTCGAAACTTCTACAAAAAATTGCAATGTTCCAGAGAAAGTTAAATTTTGGTAATAAATATGCAATTTCGAGAACGAGACAAATTTAAAAAAAATCCACATTCTCAGTTAAATTCGAATTTTGAGAAAATTGGTAAAATAATTTCGAAAGAAGATTCCAAAAAAAAATTCAGAAGTATCGAACTTTAAAAAAAGGTCAACATTTGTCAAAAAAAGCCTGATTTTAAGAAAAAGAAAGATTTCGAAAAAATTGGGAACAATGAAGAGATCTAAAAAAAAATAAATTTGTCTAATTCGGAAAATGGGAGAAATTTTGAAAAAACTGAATTTATCGAAAGTTCTCTAAAAACGCAGAATTTTAGAAAAAAACGCTGAATTTCGAGAATAGTTTGAAACTCAAAACAAATTTAAAAACCGGAAATTTTTAGAGAATTTTGAATCCTTTGAAAAATGGCAAAATTTCGAAAAGAGAAATTGTAAGAATAAACTAGAAGCTTAGAACAAATTGTTGAAATTTAAAAAAGTCGAACTGTTTCGGAGAAAAAAAAAATCTCAAATTTTAGGAAAAATTTCAAGGAAAAAGTTAAAATTTAAAAAAAAAAACTCAAAATTTTGACAAAAAATTTACCATTTTCCAGAAAAGTTTACTTTTAAGAATAAATTTCAAATTTCGAGAACAAGACAATTTAAAAAAAATCCAAATTTTTAAATAAATTCAAATTTTGAGAAAATTCTAAGAAAATTAAAAAAAAATTGGGAAAAATAGAGATTTAAAAAACAATGAATTTAGCCAAGTCGGAAAATGGGAGAAATTTTGAAAAAAATAAATTTATCAAAAGTTCTCAAACAGGCAAAATTTTAGAAAAAAAACGTTCGAATTTCGACAATAGTTTGAAACCCAAAACAAATTTAAAAACCTGAAATTTCTAAAGAATTTTGAATCCTTTGATGGCAAAATTTCGAAAAGAGAAATTGTAAGAATAAACTGGAAGCTTAGGACAAATTGGTGAAATTTAAAGAGTCGAAGTGTTTCGGAGACAAAGAAAAAACTTAAATTTTAGGAAAAATGTCAAGGAAAAAGTCAAAATTTTAAGAAAAACTCAAAATTTCAAAAAAAATTTACAATTTTTTAGAAAAAGTTAACTTTTAGGAATAAATTTGAAATTTAGAAAACAAGACGATTTAAAATAATCCACATTTTCAGATAAATTCGAATTTTGAGAAAATTCCAAGAAAATTTCGAAAAAAATATTGAGAAAAATAAAGAGATTTAAAAAAAATGAATTTAGCCAAGTCAGAAAGTGGGAGAAATTTGAACAAAAAATAAATTAATGAAAAGTTTTCAAAAGAGGCAAAATTTTAGAAAAAAAAACGTCGAATTTTTACAATAGTTTGAAACCAAAACAAATTTAAAAACCTGAAATTTTTAGAGATTTTTTATATAGAAAAGAAATTATAAAAATAAACTGGAAGCTTAAAAGAGTGACGATCTTTATAAAAATCGAAGTTTTTCAGAGAAGTAGAAAAAAGTCAAATTTTAGGAAAACTTTCAAGGTAAAGGTCAATTAACATTTTAAGAAAAGTTCCAAATTTCGATGAAAATTTGCAATTTTTCAGAGAAAATTAAATTTTAAAAATAAATTTGAAATTTCGAAAACACGAATTAAAAAAAAAACTAAAAATTTTCAGCTAAATCGAATCAGGAGAAAATTGGCAAAATAATTTAAAAGGAAAGAGAATGTTGATAAAATTTCCAATTTCGGGAAGTGTTAAACTTGAAAAAAAGGTCAAAATTTCCTAGAGAAAGTCAAATTTTAAGAAAAAAATCAAATGTTGAGATTTAAAAATAGATTAATTTTGTCCGAAATAAAAATTGATATTACCGGAAAAATACACATTTGGAAGAAAAAGAGATTTCGAAAAATAATAATTTGTCAAACATTCTCAAAAAAGCAAAATTTTAGGAAAAAAACGTCGAATTTCGACACTAGATTGAAACCCAAAACAAATTTAAAACCTGAAATTTGTAAAAAAATTGCAAAATTAGAAAAGAGAAATTATAAGAATAACCTGGAAGCTTAGAAAAAATTGTTCAAATTTAAAAAAGTCGAAATTTTTCAGAGAAGAAGAAAAAAACCAAATTTTATGAAAAATTTCAAGGAAAAAGTCAAAATATTAAGAAAGGCTTTAAATTTCTACAAAAAATTTACAATTTTCCAGAGAGTTTCATTTCAAGAATCGATTTGAAATTTCAAAAACAAGTCGATTTAAAAAAAAATCAAATTTTCAGAAAAATTCTAATTTCGAGGTAATTTATAAAATAATTTCAAAAGAAAAGTCCAAGAAAATGTCGAGAAAAGTGTTTTAACTTGAAAAAGGGTAAACATTACTCGGAAAAAGCCAAATTTTGAGAAAAAGGAAGAGATTTCGAATAAAAATTGGGAAAAACAAAGAGATTTACAAAAAAATAAATTTGTCCAAAGTCCGCAAATAAGGACAAAATTTCAGAAAAAAACGTTAAATTTCGAAAGTATATTGAAACCCAAAACAAATTTAAAAACCTGAAATTTTTAGACAATTTTGAATCTTTTGAAAAATGGCAAGATTTCGAAAAGAGAAATTGTAGGAATAAACTGGAAGCTTAGAAAAAACTGTTGACATATAAAAAGACGAGAATTGTTTCAGAAAAGAAAAAAAGTCAAATATTAGGAAAAGTTTTAAGGAGAGAGTCAAAATTTTAAGAAAAGCTCGAAATTTCGACAAAAAATTGACAATTTTCTCGAGAAAGTGAAATTTTAAGAATTAATTAGAAATTTAGAAAACAAGACAATTTAAAATAATCCGAATTTTCAGATAAATTCGAATTTTGAGAAAATTCCAAGAAAATTTTGAAAAAAGATGGGAGGAATAAAGAGATTTAAAAAAAATGAATTTAGCCAAGTCGGAAAATAAGAGAAATTTTGAAAAAAATAAATTTATCAAAAGAGGCAAAATTTTAGAAAAAAACGTCGAATTTCGACAATAGTTTGAAACCTTAAACCAATTTAAAAACCTGAAATTTTCAGAGAATTTTGAATCCTTTGAAAAATGGCAAAATTTCGAAAAAAGAAATTGTAAGAATGAACTGAAGGCTTAGAACAAATTGTTGAAATTTAAAACAGTCGAAGTGTTTCGGAGAAAAAAAAAACTCAAATTTTAGGAAAAATTTCAAGGAAAAAGTGAAAATTTTAAGAAAAACTCAAAATTTCGACAACAAATTTACAATTTTCCAGAAAAAGTTAAATTTTAAGAATAAATCTAAAATTTAGAAAACAAGACAATTTAAAAAACTCCAAATTTTCAGATGAATTCAAATTTCGAGAAAATTCCAAGAAAATTTCGAAAAAAAATTGGGAAAAATAAAGAGATTAAAAAAAAATGAATTTAGCCAAGTCGAAAAATGGGAGACATTTTGAAAAAAATAAATTTATCAAAAGTTCTCAAAAGAGGCAAAATTTTAGAAAAAAAACGTCGAATTTTGACAACAGTTTGAAACCCAAAATAAATTTAAAAACCTGAAATTTTAGAGAATTTTGAATCCTTTGATGGTAAAATTTCGAAAGGAGAAATTGTACGAATAAACTGGAAGCTTAGAACAAATTGTTGAAATTTGAAAAAGTCGAAGTGTTTCGGAGAAAAAGAAAAAACTCAAATTTTAGGAAAAATTTCAAGGAAAATGTCAAAATTTTAAGAAAAACTCAAAATTTCGACAAAAAATTTACAATTTTTCAGAAAAAGTTAACTTTTAAGGATACATTTGAAATTTCGAAAACAAGACAATTTAAAAAATCCAAATTTTTAAATAAAATCAAAGTTTGAGAAAATTCTAAAAAATTAAAAAAAAAATTGGAAAAATAAAGAGATTTAAAAAAAATAAATTTAGCCAAGGCGGAAAATGAGAGAAATTTGGAAAAAAATAAATTTATCAAAAGTTCTCAAAAAAGGCAACATTTTAGAAAAAAAAAAACGTTCGAATTTCGACAATAGTTTGAAACCCAAAACAAATTTAAAAACCTGAAATATTTAGAGAATTTTGAATCTTTTGAAAAATGGCAAAATTTCGAAAAGAGAAATTGTCAGAATAAACTGGAAGCTTAGAACAAATTGTTGAAATTTAAAAAAGTCGAACTGGTTCGGAGAAAAAGAAAAATCTCAAATTTTCGGAGAAATTTCAAAGAAAATGTCACAATTTTAGGAAAAACTCAAAATTTCGACAAAAAATTTACAATTTTCCAGAAAAAGTTAAATTTTAAGAATAAACCTAAAATTTAGAAAACAAGACAATTTAAAAAACTCCAAATTTTTAGATTAATTCAAATTTTGAGAAAATTCCAAGGAAATTTAGTAAAAAAAATGGGAAAAGAGATTTAAAAAAATATATTTGTCCAAAGTTTTCAAATAAGGGCAAAATTTCAAAAAAAAAACGTCGAGTTTTGACAATAGAATAAAAAAATAACCTGGAAGCTTAAAAAAGTGTGGGTCTTTAAGAAGCCAAAGTTTTTCAAAGAAGTAGAGAAAAATCAAATTTTAGAAAAAATTTTAAGGTAAAGGTCAATCAACATTTTAAGAAAAGTTCCAAATTTCGATAAAAAATTGGAATTTTCTGAAGAAAATTAGTTAATTTTGAGAGTAAATTTGAAATTTCGAAAACAAGATAAACTAAAAAAATCAAATTTTCAGATGAATCGAATTTTGAGAAAATTGGTAAAATAATTTCGAAAGGAAAGAGAATGTTGATAAAATTTCCAATTTTGAGAAGTGTTAAACTTTATAAAAAATGGTCAAATTTTCCTAGCGAAAGTCAAATTTTAAGCAAAAAATCAAATTTTGCGATTTGAAAATAGATGAATTTCGTCCGAAATAAAAGTTCATATTTCCGGAAAAATGCAAATTTTGGACAAAAGAGATTTCGAAAAATATGAATCTGTCAAAAATTCTTAAAAAAGCAAAATTGTAGAAAAAAACGTCGAATTTTGACAATGGATTGATACCCAGAACAAATTTAAAAACCTAACAATTTTAGACAAATTTGAATTTTGTGAAAAATTGTAAAATCTCGAAAAAAGAAACTGTAAAAAATTGAAAGTTTCGAAAAAATTGCCGAGCTTTAAATAGTCAAAGTTTTTCAGAGAAGAAAAAAATGAATAATTCGCAATTTTCCAGAGAAAGTTAAGTTTTGAGAATAAATTTTTTCGAGAACAAGACGAATGAAAAAAACTTCAAATTTTCAGGAGAATTCGAATTTTGAGAAAATTCCTAAAATACTTTCGATAGAAAATTTCAAGAAAATTTCGAGAAGTGTTGAAATTTAAAAAAATGTCAAAATTTCCCAGAAAAAGTCGACTTTCGAGAAAAGGAAGAGATTTCGAAAAAAAACTTCCAGTTTCAAGAAAAGTGTTCAGTTTTAAAAAAAGGTCAAAATTTCCCAGAGAAAGTCAAATTTTAAGAACAAAATCAAATTTTTAGGTAAAGTCAAACATTCTGAAAATGGGTGAATGTCCTCGATAAAATTGCAGCAACTTCCACTTTCAAGAAAAGTGTTCAGTTTTAAAAAAAGGTCAAAATTTCCCAGAGAAAGTCAAATATTAAGAACAAAATCAAATTTTTTGGTAAAGTCAAACATTCTGAAAATGGGTGAATTTCCTCGATAAAATTGCAGCTTGCACAAACATAATAAAATGTTGAATTTTCAGTTAACAGTTGAAATTTCGAGAAACACCTAATTTTGCGAAACAGGACGAAATTTACAGAAAATAAATAAAAGTTTAAATGTTCAGTAGAAGTCAATATTTGGGGGAAATGGTGAATTTTGGAAAAGAAACGTAATTTTAAAGAAACCTAAATTAACAAAAATAGAAATTTCAAGAAAACAAGTCGCAATTTAGAACAAAGTTAAAAAAATATAATTTTCGAAAAAAAGTCAAATTTAAAAATAGATTTAAATTTCGACAAAAGAAAACTTTGAGAAAAAGGTGGAAATCTTTAAAAACTATTTTATTTAACATCTTCAAATTATTACTTCAAATAGGTACTTTTTTTTATTACGAAATTGACAAAAGGTGAATTTTTGAGAAACAAGTCGAATCTTCCAGTAAGTCGAATTAGAAAAAAGTAGAAATTTTCACAGATTGTCGAGTTTTGAGAAGAAAGAAAGATTTAGAATAAAAAAGTCTAATTTTGGGAACAAAATACATAAATAAAAAAAGACGAATATAAAGAAGAGTTAAAAAAGTCGAATTTGCTAGAAAATTTGAAATAAAGTGTTAAATTTTGAAAAATAAAAGGTCTTTTGGACTAAATACATTTTCGTTTGACTGCATGAGTCAAAGGTTCTCTCCTTGTCCAAACTTTGTTTGATTTATTTGATTTAATTTTGAAATAAAATGTAAAATCAGAAATAAAAATTTGTGACTTTTTGAAATTCATCAGTTTTTATTGCGATTGGCTCTTTTGGCTTCAAAGTTTACAGACCCCTGATCTATTGCTATTAAAACAAATTGTCAAAAAAATGTAAGTTTGCGTGAGTACCTTTCCTTATGAAGTCATGTAAATTTAAGAGGGATGTAGGAACCTTGGGATTCAACATTTTTTGTATTTTTCATATTTCGAATGGGGGTGGGGGGTTCATTTATAACCAAAGACCCCATACACATTGTACAAGCTAGTTTTTATTATTGTAAGTCAGTAGTGCAACCACTGCCTTCAGTCAGCAACATAAGTGGCACAGTTTAGAAATCTCGGGACTCGCGATGCTTGCTGAAAATTGCGCTTTTTGCCGCCGCAGTCGCCGCAAAACCAAATAAAGTGCAATTCGCCAGTTTCATTTCTTACCGGCTGGGAAACTTATCCGAAAGGCGGTTAACTTTTTGCCCCATTAAATATTGTAAAACATAATAGAGTGTGCGCAAAAAGGGCCTTGCGGCCGTTTCGGTTTAGATGAGTTGCGGTCAAAAGGCGACTCTGCATCCCGAGGCCAATTGCATTAATCGGGCTGAATCTCGAAGTGAACCCGTTGCCCGTGCAAGTGGCAGGATCCGGCATACAGCTTTGGTTTTGATGCGTGCCAGACAAAGGAAGGCGTCGGGATAAACGGTGCATGTTCTCAACAGCTTGCTAACCGTATTTACCACATGAATCAGCAACGTATCCTTTAATCTTCTGCCACTCCTTGGCTTCTGTACCAAATCGACCATTATATGCACGGATCGGGTGTACTATTTAAATTCCACGGCTCAAGCATTTATAACACCTTTGCTACGAAGCTACGATTACGTGAAATGCCTTTAGGTAATATTGTAACAAACTGATGATAGAAATCGCGAAGTAAATGGATCGCCTTACGTTATTATTGCGATGACTCATTCGCAGGTGTTTAGATTCTGAAATCTTCTAAACTTTTGTCGAATGGAAACCTCGCGAAGAAATGTCCTTGTAAAAATTAACAAGGCATTGATAACTTGTGTTTAAAATTTATGCAAAATCGAGTATAGTTCGCACTATTTTTAAAGCTGAAACAAGCCTTTGTTTTATTTTTTATTTTTGATAAATACCCATAACAACGTAGAATAAAGATAAACGAACGTCGAATTTGTGTGTCTAAAATTTTTGTATTTGTTAGTTCAACAACTGTTGTTTGCCTTCGCTGAAAAATAAATATTAATATTAGCTTCTGGAAATACAGAGTTATGTAAACATGACGCCAAGTTTGTTTTTAGCTGTGTCCATCGTTATGTATTTTGTGTAGATTTTAGCATTTGAACATTTCTAACAAAACATTTTTATATGTATTTATTTTTGTTATGACCGCAGAAAAGTTTTTTTTTAAATTGTATCTACTGCTACAGGATAAAAAAATGTACCTTATTAACTATTTCGGGTCGTGAGGAACATATATACGAATTTTCGTCGAAATCGGTTGATTAATCCAGCCATGAAAAGCCAGCAAAGAGACAAACAACACATTTTCGTATTTATGATTAATTAGGATTATGATACAAATTGCGTCAGAAATTCTTACCAAGTTGTATTCATGTTGCTACAAGATGATGCATCTAAGCAATGTAGTAAAGTACCTGTAAATAATAAAAAAGAATTTTAGTTTATTTATTTAAAATAAATGTGACTGCTAATGGGCATTGGCACAAATTCAGTTAGTATACAAAAATAGACAGTGGTTTAAATACGATTGTACATTTTAATACTGCGTAGGAATTGTCTTATATTATTATAATTACTGCAGGGGAGATGTTCTTTGAGGTCATTGGTTAGGTTGAAGCGTTGTGGAGCCTCAGCATGTTGTGGATATTCGGCCAGGATTTGCCTAACTGTAATGCCACAGTTACAATAATCACAATAAGAAGGATAACCAAATTTCATTAAGTAATTGTGTGTAATTTTGGTATGGCCAATTCTTAATCTTCTAAAAATAATTTTGTCTTTTCTTTTCATTAGTAACATCCTGGGATTTTCAATTCTAGGTTGAATTGAGCCAATTTAGTATTTTATCGATTCCAGTGCGTTTGCCACTCGTGTAATATTGCTTGTTTCAGCAAATTCTTTACCTAATGTTGGAAATGTACCTGTACTAGGAGCAAATCAGAGTCTGTAGCTTCTTTGTTGCTTGATCAGCATTTTCATTTCCACTGATACCAACGTGAGTTGGTACCCAGACAATACTTGTATTAATGCCCTGGGAATGGGCATTAGAAGTTTCTCGTTTTCTATATTCACACAAGGACGTGTTGATGATAGGTAATGCTAAAAACCAATGGGGTACAGACGAAGTAGAATTTACAGTTGTCTTGAAAAAATTAATGTATTCTAGCAAAGATTTCAATATCTGACAGATAAAAAGTAAACTTCTTGGACGACTCAATGCCTGCGTTTGGAAGGAGTTAAATATACTATAGATTGGATTGTTAGGGTTAGCAGATATTTTGGTGGTATATGACAGTAGAAGTTTTTCGCGTCGCAACGAAAGAAGGAGCTCGCGAGCTTCACAATAGAGGGATTCGAAAGGAGTAGATCTAAAAGCACCCAGACATATACGAAGTGCGGTGTTATGTACGGTGTTCAGGCTTTTTAGGTTAAATTTGCTAACGCTCATATAGACTAAACAACCATAATCTAGTTTGGAAATTAAGGCTCTATATATCCAGAGAAAAGCATCCTCTTCTGCACCCCAGTGGTAATGTGATAACGTTTTTAAGATGTTTAGAGGTTTTGAACAGTGTCCTTTAACTTTTGAATGTGCTGTTTCCTGGTAAGACGACTATCAAAAGTTAGTCCAAGAAATTTGTGTCGATCTTACCATTTGTAAAAGTTGCTTATTTAATATTATATTTGACTCATGGGTTCCTCTCCTTCGGTTAAATTTAATAACTTTAGACTTGGAAGTAGAGAAGTTAAAACCTGAGATTTTAGACCAGCTAGGTAGATTAGTTACAGCCTTTTGCAACAAATTATATGTAGTTGGGATAACTTTTCCTGAACAGTAGAGGATGAGATCGTCTGCATATAGAGAGTATTTGACAGGCTGTTTTACTGAGGAACATATATCATTTATGGCTAAAATAAATAACGTAGTACTTAATACCGAGCCTTGAGGCACTCCGTTTTCCAGCGTGAACGGGTATAACGCTTTTTCATTAGCCACCACCTTAGATATTCTATCGGTTAAAAATTTTTTTTATGAAAGCTAATATGTTTCCTGTCAGATTAACTTCCTTTAATTTGTAGTAAATGACCGAACTTAAAATAGTGTCAAACGCACTTTCTATATCAAAAATCACTACTACAACGTCTTGCTTGACACTAAGAGCATTAGAAATCTCTGTTTCAAGAACTACAAGGTTATCTATGGTACTACGATGTGCCCTAAATCCAGATTGTTCTTGATGAAGAATCTTATGTCTCTCACATCAGACGCTTGTTGATCATATTCTTTAATAGTTTACACATCGTGCAAGTTAACGCAATAGATCAAAAGCATTTAGGGTCGACTGAGGTGGTATCATTATTTCTGAAAGGAAATATTATGGACTGTCGCCACTGAGATGGAACATTTTGTCTTAGCCAAATTAGGTTGTATAATTCCAGAAGCTTTTTTAAACTGGGTGAAGGAAGGTTTTTAGGAAAAATGAAAGTAATAATATCTGGTTCTGCTGCAGAGTTTTTGCAGGAGCAAAGGGCGTGCTAAAGTTCTTGAAGTGAGAAAAGGTGATTTAGTGGTGCAGAATCTTAAAATGTTAATGGTGTTGCAATATGTGGTGGTTGTGGAATATTTTTATTTTTTGTGTTGGCTTTAAAATGATCTGCGAGAGTGTTGACAATATCTTGACTATTTGTGATAATTTGACCATTAAATTCCATTGCAGGTATCTTATAAACTGTATTATGATCTTTCATTTGCTTTATTTTCTTTCATACTCGGCTAGGAGGGGTCTCACCTGTTATTTCACTCGTGTATTTCTTCCATGACTGCCTTTTGCTTTCTTTTAAGATTCGCTGGGATTTTGCTTTTAATTTTTTGTAAGTAATAATATCATCTTGAGACTGAGTTCTGTGGTATTTATTTAAAGCTCTTTTGCACTCTTGTGTTGCGACTGAACAAGCGTCATTCCACCATGGAAGTAGTTTTTGTCTGACATTTATTTCATGCCTTCCAATATATTTTTCTGCTGACGAAACGATCCACTTGATAAACTTGGTCGATATCATCAGAAAATTAAAGTATATCAGTTTGTGACTCTATATACAAACTAAAACAGTTCCAATTTGCTTGCCTTATTCTCCATTTGGTAACAGAGTCTGCAGGCTTAAATGCATTATCTGAAATAATTATAGGGTTGTGATCACTATTGTATAGACTATCTAAAGTGCGCCACCCTATTAATGGAAATGTCCTTGGACCGCAAAAGCTAAGATCAATAGATGAGAGTTTTCCCGTATGTATATTGAAGTGTGTGCTGCATCCAGTATTTAGAAGACTTAAATTGGTGTTATTTATTGTATTTTTGATCATTTTTGCTCGTCCAAATGAAAATTTCAGCTAGAGAATCTGCATTCTCTTTGCCTGAAACCGGAAACACCGAAAACATATCATCACATGTCCTAAATTCCAAACACTTTGTCGACTTATTGTCCAAATTAAATCCAGATCCCAACGACATACTAGTAAGTTTTGATGTCACTTCACTATTCACAAATGTTTCAGTTTTCGACTTATTTTTTCAATGGCAGCTTCCATAAACAAGTCTTCGGCACCCCAATGGGCTCTCCCTTATCCCCAGTTGTATCAAATATTTTCATGGAATCTTTCGAAAACACTGCGTTGGAAACTGCGGATTTAAAACCTAAGGTTTGGTTTCGTTATGTAGATGACACATTTATTGCATGGCCACATGGCAAGGATTCACTAAATTTATTTTTGAAACATCTAAACAGTTTACATTCTTCCATTAGCTTCACTATGGAAATCGAAAACAACGGTTCTCTTCCTTTTTTTGACGTACTGGTCATCCGTCTGCCAAACGGTCGCGTTTCTCATTCCGTTTATCGAAAACCCACTCATACTAATTGCTATTTGCATGTCCCATCATCACCCTTTCCAAAAACGTTCTGTCATAAATTCTTTGATTTCACGAGCTGTAGCAATTTCACAACCGATAAATCTTTCAGACGAGTTAAACAAAATTCGTTTCAACCTCCGCAACAATGGTTACAAATCGCACGACATTGAAACTGTCATTAAACGACATCTTCACCCTACCCCTCGTCCTTCATAAAATTCAATAATTTCTTCTAAAGCTTTTCTATCTTATGTTCACGGAGTAACAGATCAAATCGGAAAATTATTGAGAAAATACAACATTACACCCATTTTTTCATCATCCTTAAAGATCCAACAGCTCCTCCCATCTCCCGAAGATAAAATTTCATTCTTCTTTTCTAATGGCGTGTACAGGGTTCCTTGTTCTTTTGGTTCAGTGTACATCGGAGAAACAGGGCGATCATTTAAGACGCGAATATCCGAGCACCAAAGATGTCTTAGGTCTGGTTTATTTTTGCAGTCAGCCATTGCCGAACATCAACAGAAGACCGGACATAAGATTCTCTTTGAAAATATTTCAATTATATCCAATATTCCCAATTACTATATTTAGAAGATACGCGAGGCCATTGAAATCCAAAAATTCCCCAAAAACATCAACAGAGACGACGATTACATGCTTTTCACCATCTGGAAACCAACCGTCGGAAATCTTCTGAAGTGATCGCGCAGACGAATGGTATATAAAGTTTCCCTTTCTTTCTTTCCTCTCAGAAGAGTTTCGCCTCGGGTATGGTGGACATACTGAGTTACCGTGCGCTTCTGTCTAAACTTTCTTATCCTTTGTACCAATTTTTAATTCAGAAGAGTTTCGCCTCTGGTATGGTAGACATACTGAGTTACCGTGCTCTGTTGGCCTTTTTCCTTCTTTCATTTTTCATATTCCCTTATATTTCTCTTTTTATTTATTGTTTCTTTTCTTTGTTCCTGAAGAAGCCCCCTACGATGGTGGGCGAAACGTCAAACACTTTTAGTAGTTCTTTGACACGGTCCAATCCCGGAAGAAGTATATCCTGTACTGACTCTGGTCGTGGAATCCTTCGTTATCATAACTGGGCTACAAGATCATAAATATGAGCTTCTGTTGGATTATAGTTCGGTGATATTTATACGTTACATATTGTTATCCTTTGCGGACACCAGACATTGATGGCTACTGCTTCTAGGGTTGTTGTTATCGGAAATTTTTGAGCAAATGGATCTTGTGATGCAAATATAGAAGTTCCACCACTAGCTCTCGAACATTCAGTCCTCAACTAGTGATAACCCCCATAATTTTTGAGGTATGGCTTATGAATTTCCTTAAAATTTGTTTCTTGGAAGCAGATGATCTCAGGTAGGGTATCTGAGACAAGGTGTTGTATACGTTCAAGGCGAGGATAAAATCCGTCGCAATTCCATTGTAGGAGAGTGAATTTTGCAGGTAATTTTAAAATGTTGATTTTGTTGACTGCTTGGAGTCATCAGAGTTAAAGTCTTCATCGCTTAAATCCAGACAGTGTTAAGATAATATGCTGGATGTGCTTTAGGTTTCAACTTCTTCCGATGTGAGGTATGCTTTGATTTTTTTAGCCAATCAAGTAAAACGGTATTTAATAGGTCTTTCTTTAAGGGCAGGATATATTTTATGCATATTTGGCAGATGGGATTTAATATTCCTAGTAAATTTTAAAGTTTTTATGTAAGGGTTGTTACTGCCGTAGGAGTTTTCTAGAAAAACAAAAAGAATACCAATAGGAATTGTAAAATCTTCCGGGTTTTTTTGATCTAGTTCCTGAATGGAGAATTTTATAGATTCTATTAGTGCAGGTTCTGAGGATGTATCTGTTTTGCGTCTTTTATTAGCAGGTTTCACATTCTTTCAAATGTTGCTGCTGTTATTAGAAGCAGGCATTTTGGATATGCCAGGTGGTATAGTAGAAGAAGAGAGTTACTTGGAATACTACCCTGCTTACTTGATGTCATTATTTCCGAAAGGCCTCGTTTTGGAGAAGTAGATAACGCTGTGGGAGGATCATAATTTTGGATGCTTTCTATGGCCCCTTGGGACGATTCTGTAGCAGTTGAGAATTGTGTTGGGATCTGCATAGGTAATGATATGGTTGTTGAGGGAGGTCTCGTGCAACTGCTTGCAATGTGCCCTGTTTGTTTACAGATAAAGCATTCTGTTTTATCTGGAGAGAGGAAAATTCGATATTTATTGCCATCATATGGAATTACTAGGGAAGATTGTACATCAAAATGTTGTTGGATGAGAAAACATAAACCTGTCTTCGGAAACTGAATATATAATATCTCATTAAAGATTCCTGCTTTTAGGAAGGAAATTGGGGACCGAGACTGGTCAGCGCGTTTTCAACAACATTGTGCATTATTGCAGGGCTTATGTTTGAGATAACTATTCTTTTAGTAGGCGACACAAGTCTGCGTATATTTTAATTTATGTTTCCTTTGGCATTAGTGGGATGTGCTGTGATCAATTGATCCACAAGCTTAGTAGTAGTCAGGTATATGTAGATTCTATTATTCGATATTCAAGAGGCAAAAGAGTTGTTTTTGGCTCCCATTAGGTCTCCGACGGCTTTTACATAGGCGAACAATTGAAGGTTACCTTCTACGTGAAAAATAATTGGTTGGTCCCTTTTCGGGAAAGCAGGTTTAGAAACTGGTTTGGCTACTGACAAGTACGAATGTTTCTTAGTAGTTACTGGAGAGATGCAGCTATTATCTCGTGACATATTTTTATTTGCTATGAGAATTTCTTCTTCGTTATTGCTGCCCATGTAGTCAAGAGCAGTTAATTGTCTAATTGAGTTACTAATTGTTACTAATTAGGCTGATGATTGGCAACCAGGTGTTCATCGTAACTAATATGACGATTTCCCTTCCAACCTAGGCTGAGTGTGATTTTCTTATCACTGTTCATAAAAACTTTATAGTTATTGCTTAGATAAAGTTTGTAACTGCACAAAACAAAGATAAAAGTTTTTTTAGGAATTACTCACACTAAACTAAACTTCCAAAAAAAAAGGAAATGCATTCTTAGAAACAATTTGCTAAGCATCAATTAATCGTCGACTAGGAGCACAATCGAACGCGATGTTGACCCGTGGAAGTGTAACACGCGAATCCCAATTTTAGTTTAGGATTTAACAATAGACTGATTAAAAATAAATTATAAAACTCTTTCTGATCTATCTGTTTTCGACTTAAACTTGTCCCCTAATACCAAGAAAGAATAAAAAATTCAAGAAAGGTTGCTCTAACGCAGGTATCTCTCTGAAGATAATAGCTTGGCTATTGAAAGGCGTTAGAGCAACCTTTGTTGCGCTTTTTAATCTTTCTTGATTTCAGGGGACAAAATTTGTATTTCAATTTCTGAAGATAATCAAGGACCAGTTCGTTTCACCAAAAAAATGTGTCAATTAATATTCACCTGATAGGTATAAAAGTTAAAAGTACACTTTTGACAAGCTAAGAAATATTCAATAATTAAACACTCTTGAAAGGTTCCAATCTTTTCATTTGGTAATACAATAACGAATTATGTAGATATTTTGTGCCCTTGGTTATCCCAGAGGTTTTGGACAGAGCTGCCACCAAACCCCTTCTCACCAAAATAATATCTTATGGACTTGCTTTGGGTCTTTGGTCATTTTATATGTGGTTTCCTAAATAAGAGAGTTCTTCAGGTCATTTGAAATATTTGCGAATAATGCAGGGGTACCCCAGGAGTTTCTTCTGCCTCCTAGTCTGGTTCAGTTTTTACTCAAACGGTATATAGCTAGTAAACCAAAGACCCGCCCGTTCCACCAAAAAAAAAGTATTATTTCTAGAAATGCAATGTATAAACCAAAAGTCGTAGCTCAATTTGGTTCTTAAATTCGTAATCTACGGGACAAAATCTAAATGATAGGGCATCCTCAAATCGTAAACAATAACTTTTGAATTTTGACTTAGGAAGTTTAGAGGCATGTATCTCGTGAACGGATAGCCTTAGCTCAATTTGGTTTTCAAATTCCTATTCTACGTTCCAAAAACTCTATGAAAATGCAATAAACTCACCACTTACCAAGTCTTTCTCAAAAACTTTTATTAATAAAAATATCATCTCTAAAACTTAAAAAATATATTCTGAAAATTATAAACTAGGACAAAATGCTATTTTTTGGGTTGTTTAGTTGCTAATCTTCTTACTATTTCATTTTTAAATGTTGTGCTTTCTTATTTTACGTAAATATTTCAATAGGTATATCAAAATGTACATCTCTCATTAATTATCAGCATTTTTCTTGGATTTGCCATACACGATGTTGTTCATTTTCTTTTTTTTATAATGCTATTTCTTTTACAATCCTCTTGCAAATACCGTTTTATTTTGTAGGTCTTGGACTTATTTAAGCAAAAATATTCGTCTTTTGTTCTATATTAACTTTTTTAAGTTAAGATCTCGGTTTATGCATTAGTCCGGCATACTCTTTCAGAAACATAAACAATCTAATTTGTAAAATTATGTGGATTTTCGGGTCTGTTTTTATTTGTAAAATTCCCCTTAAAGAAGTAATTCACGCTTTAATGCCCTACGCATACAAATTAAGAAAAGTACAAAAAAATATCCAAAATGTTTAAGTGATTTTCAAAATGCTGTCTTTGTCATTTTATATCTGCTTTCCTAAATAATAGTTCTTCAGTTCATTTGAAATATTTGCGAATAATGCAGGGGTACCCCAGGAGTTCATCCTGTCTCCTAGTCTGGTTCAGTTATACCTAAAACGGTATATAGCTAGTAAATGAGGGTAGTCTAATGCCCTCCTTTTTCTCTGACAAACTATTATCCACCGATGCTTCAAAGAGTTGATGGACAGATATTGATAAATAACTATGTGCTTTCGAGATAATTGTGGAATGGAAATAAAGAATTTGGTTGAATTTATGCCCCAAAAAGCCGTTGTTTGCACTAAGAAAACATTAAAGAATGAAATACTCAACATTGTCATGGAGGGCTAAAACCCTTTTATGAGAAATAATCCAGGAGTAAATGCAAGAAACATTATTGGAGTGACCATGTTCCCACCATTGCCAAATCCATCTCTTTGTATTTTTCTAGCTAAAAATTATTTCAAGTTGCACCAGCTACACACTCTTAATAAAGCTCAAATTAGATCGCTAGATTACTTCACTCCTGTTTGGGGTCCAGACCCAAAATGTGATACTTATAGTACTCACTCTTAACAAAACCCAAATTAGATCAATGCTGGATTACTACACTCATGTCTGGGATTCAGACCCAAAACATATTGGCTCATTAACATGATGAATTCAATCCAAAGAAGAGCAATTGGTTCTATTGATGATACAACTTTGAGCAAGTTTCTGCAGACATTAAAGCACAACCAAGCAATTGGCGACTTTTTTTTACAAGTTACTTAAGGGATAGGTTTCCAGAAGCTGACTGTTGTCATGTCCCCAACAGCAACAAGGCAGACGGAGGCATCGAATTCTTGTGCAATCCAGTTAAAGACAGTGAGAATGTTTCCTTAGGGAAATTTCTTTTTCTTTAAGATTTCTAAACTATGGAATTCCTTACTAATCAGAGATTTTTTTTAAAAATTAAAAATCTTGCCGCCTGAAACCAAGAAAGTTTAAGAAACACAGCAAAGGTAGCTCTAACGCGTTTCGATAACCAAGCTATGATCTTCAGAGTGATACTTATAGTACTCACTCTTAATAAAGCCCAAATTAGATCAATGCTGGATTACTACACTCATGTTTGGGGTTCAAATCCAAAACATATTGGCTCATTAACCTGATGAGTTCAATCCAAAGAAGAGCAATTGGTTTTATGTATGATACAACTTTGAGCAAGTTTCTACAGACATTAAAGCACAACCAAGCAATTGGCGACTTTTTTTTTATAAGTTACTTAAGGGATAGGTTTCCAGAAGCTGACTGTTGTCGTGTCCCCAACAGCAACAAGGCAGTCGCAGGCATCGAATTCTTGTGCAGTCCAGTTAGAGATAGTAAAAATATTTTCTTAGGAAGGAGATTTCTTTTTCTTTAGGATTTCGAAACTATGAAAATCCTTGCTGAACAGGGATTTTTTTCAACAACTGAAATACAAATCTTGTCCCCTGAAACCAAGAAAGATTAAAAAACACAACAAAGGTTGCTCTAACGCGTTTCGATAACCAAGCTATCATCGTCAGAGTGATACTTATAGTACTCACTCTTAATAAAGCCCAAATTAAATCAATGCTGGATTACTACACTCATGTCTGGGGTTCAGACCCAAAACATATTGGCTCATTAATATGATGAATTCAATCTAAAGAAGAGCACCTATTTCTATTGACGATACAACTTTGAGCAAGTTTCTGCAGACATTAAAGCACAACCAAGCAATTGACGACTTTTTTTATAAGTTACTTAAGGGATAGGTTTCCAGAAGTTGACTCTTGTCGTGTCCCCAACAGCAACAAGGCAGACGGAGGCATCGAGTTCTTGTGCAGTCCAGTTAAAGACAGTGAGAATGTTTCCTTAGGGAAATTTCTTTTTCTTTAAGATTTCTAAACTATGGAATTCCTTGCTAAAAGAGATTTTTTTCAAAAATGGAAAATCTTGACGCCTGAACCAAGGAAGATTAAAAAACATAACAAAGGTTGCTCTAACGCGTTTCGATAACCAAATTATCATCTTCAGAGTGATATTTTGCATTAAGAATTAAGCCATCTGAAAGAAAACGCCAACCGGTATCAACTAGGTCACTCAAGTTGTGAAATATAAAAAAATGTATAACTTTTACAGCCTTCTGGTTTAAGTTGTCATACTGAAGCATAACACTAATCCAGATTTCAGATTCAATTCGCATATTTTAAAATACCACTTTACTTCATTTTAACAGTATGTTTTTCATGCATATTATGCTAAAAAGAAAAGCCGTTTCCCATTTTAATACACGCGGATACGCAGCCGAGTATACCTGAATCCTGTCTTTTATGCCCGAAAACAAAATATTTTGTTTGTTTTATGCCTGAACCATTATTTAGGCCGCGCACGTTACTCAAATAATACCGGAGCACGTCAACAGCATGAGGTATTTTTAAGGAAAATATCAGAGACATAAAAAATGGAAATAATAAGCCAAATGTATTCATAGTGTGTCACAAAAGGGTGATTTATTTGTAAATTTATATGGCGTGGCAATATCAAATTTTATGCTTCTAACTGTCGAAAGAAAAATTCTTTTGTTAAGGAGGAAATAGAGCTACACAAGGAGAGAGAATGTTATTAACGCGAAGCTCGGCGGTCGCCAAAAATAACTGTGTCAAATGTCGAATGCAAATAATTTTAGCTACAGTAACTACTGATTCGATAAAAATTCGAACGCTGGCACCGGTGTCTTCTCGCCAAATGGTCTTCCTCCTGAACTCTGTCATTTCGTATCCAATTTTCTCGTTGACAAATCTCTTCAGGTCGTCGAAAGTTATCAACATCGAGATTCTCAAATATCTGGAGGAGAATAGAACCTTTTCGGTTTCAGACAACAAAGCTCAACTGGCGATCTATTGGCGTGTGTTACTCGAATCTGTAACTCAGCTGTGGAATAACATGGTGAAGCTAGGATTGTGGCATTGAATATCTCAGAGTCTGGTACCGATCTCTTCTCGCCAAATTAACATCCTAAGATCTTCCTTTTGGACTCTCATTTATTGTCCAGTTTTCTCTTTAGATCGTCGTCGATGGCATCTCATGCGAGACATTGGCGATAACTGCGGGTGTGCCTCAAGGGTCTATCCTGTCTCCTACTCTGTTTCTGTTACACATAAACGATCTCTTGGCTTCAACTTCCAATCTTATATACAGCTACGCAGATGATAGTATCCTGGTGTCATTTTTTTCTCCGACAAACCATTATTCGTCGCTGCTTTAGATCAACTAACGGAACAGCAGATACAGCTGATTAATCGGGATCTCGAAATAATTCTAGAATGGGGTTGGAAAAATGTGGTCAATTTCAATGCTTCAAAAACTCAGGGCGCAGTTTTTTCTAAGAAATCTTAGAGGAATAATGCAACAAACATACTAATGGTCGTAAAATTCTCCCGATGGGATCTAATCTGTCTATCCTAGGAGTGAATGTGAGCACTATCTTCTCTTGGGGCGATCAAGTGCGCACCATTGCCAAGTCCGTCTCTCCAGCTTTTTTAAAGAGACAAAGCTCAAGTTAGGCCAACATTGGAATACTGTTCTCATGTTTGGAATTCAGCTCCAAAGTACACCTTAGCTCCTTTGGACTCAATTTAAAGAAAAGTGATTGGCCTAATTGTTGACGAGAGTTTGACTGATTCTCTCGAAACAATAGAGCGCAGACTTGTCTCTTTTCTATAAGTATATATATATATATATATATATATATATATATATACTAGGGTGGTCCTTATTTAGAAAATGTTCGAATTTTTTTCCACGATAGTCCTAAATCGGTTCCAAATATATAAAAAAAAATTCATGCCAAGTTATAGCTCTTAATTTTAATATCAACCCGGCCCCCCCGATAGCCAAAGTTTTAAATGGAAATAACATAGGAAAAGTTCTGTTAATACTTTGGAACTTTTTATCCCATAAACCAATAAACATATCATGTCGACAAATGATTATTTTTATAGAAAATTTACCGCTCTACAAAAAAGGTCTCTTGTGATTTTTGGCTAACTTGACTGGTTTAAAAGTTATTCGAGGTTAAAATAAAAGTTCTAGTCAATCTAATGGTTTTTTTCGTTTTTATCGTCATTTTATGATTCAAAAATGAAAAAAGAGTTATAATTTATATTTCAAACAAATTTTCTTACCTTGACGTATGCTCTGAAAGAAAAGTATTAATGAATTGAAAAAATTTATTATTAAAATTTCAATGACTTGAAAGAAAATACCAATATTGTCATTTTTTTTTTTAATCACATACTTTTATGAAGTTGTTACATTAGTTTTCTTTAGCGCATCAGGAAACATTTGACGATGATCTTTAACTAATTGTAATACAAATTGCATTTGTTTTTCATCTTTGGTATAATGTTTACAAAAATCTTGCACTAGTTTAACTCCTCTCTCAGCACAGTCATTTACAACCGATAGTTTTTCGACAAACCGTAATGCAGTTTTGTAGCTTTCATTTTCAGCCCATTCAGAAGGATGAATTTGTAAAAATTCTGTTTGTAACTCAAATCTTTCAAAAAATTTGATCGATTCTGCAGTTACAAAAAAATCGATATCGTTGTACAATAAATCGTTTATATTCTTGCTTTGAAAGCGTTTTACGCTACATTTTTCACTAGTATAATCCAGCTCTTCTTCCGGAATAATATCAATTGAAATCTTGTCTTCTTCTGTATGCAGCTTAGCCACAATTTTTAATTTGGTTTCTAATGGAACATCTTCATCGAAAATTGCGATGATCGCTAACTCTGGCGATAAGTACCATAGATGATTCATAAATCTATTAATTGCTACAGTAGCAAGATTACTGTTGATCGCCTTAAAGTTGTGTAGCTCTTTTATAAATTGTAGATCATGGTACGGAGCTTTTACACTATTAGATGATAAATACCTAAGCTTTAACATAAACAGTTGTCACAAAAACACATATTTGTCGAAGTTTATTGTCTTCACCTTTTTTCAACGATAACTGTTCACGAAACAGGTACATTTTCAGCACGTAAATAGCTTTTGCCATCCACCGTGCATGATGGCAAGCTCCTGGCTTACGAAAACTAAATTTTTCTGGGATAACACCAATGAAGACTAGAGTAAGCTCCAAAAACTCTTTGTAATCATCACGAGGCAGCTTTGTTGTCAGAACTTCAGTGGCAAAAGTTTTTATAGACCTAATTTTTTCTACTGTTAACTCGTTTTTATTTCTTGGATCATCTAATCCTGTTTTGTAATTCAGTTTATTCAAAGTTTCCCCATTGCTTTTGAAATCTGATAAAAAGTGGAACATTTGGCCCAACAGTATTTGGAAAAACAGCTTCGAACACATATCTTAGGACAATTTCGAAAATGTGATGCCTACACGGAAGATATAATAAATCTCGCTCTAATAATTTCTCCAGTAATGCAGCAGCACCATTTCGAATGCCTAAATTTGAAGCAGTAGTATCACAGGATATCGCTTTGACAGAAGTGTCGAATCCCCAATCCAGCAATGTTTCGTGAATAATAGTAGCTTGTGCCTTTCCAGTCCCATCTTCACTCGTTGGTACACCTAACATAATTTCTTTGCCCTCTGACGTAATTATCACTGGTAATCGATGAACGGTTTCGGTATTTAACAAATTAGGTAATAATTTTCCGTCCCAGTGTACAACAATAGATGATAAATTCAAGTCTTGGAAGTGTTTTTTTATTTCTATTGATTTTGACTCTCGCAGAGTTTGTCGTTGTCTTCGAATAGATGATCGATTGATAATCAAAGAGTTAATATCCACATCCAGTAGGTTTATATCAATAAGTGATTGACAGATAGCAGTTATTATAAATACAGCATCTCTGTCACTTACTTTACATCGATCGAAAGTAGCTACAACTCTATCACTGAGAATATTATAACTTCCTCTTGTTTTTTTGATTCTGATGATCCGGCAGTAGTAGGAAAGTATATTTCTCCACTAGATGCAGATAGAGCACTTCCCTGGCTAGATAAAAGTTCAACATTTTTGTCTAAAACAAATAAGGACAATAATATGACGAATAAAATATGAACGTGAATAAATAATAAAAAATCAATTGATGATTTGATTCTCATAATTTACCCAATAATGCTTTTTCTTCATCACTCTTTTTTTTTCGTTTTTCAAAATGAGTTTTTTTTGTTTAATTTATTAGAATTATTATCATCGTCATCATATTTTGTTTTAATATTTGCAATAAAACCAATTCGTTCATCTGATCTCTGATTAATTAAGAATTCTTTAGAATTTTCATCAATAACTTCAAATACATTTGATGGTGCAATGTCAAATAATTTTTTTAATGAACAAACAAATTCATTTTGTTTTTTTTACAGCCACGTCACTCCGATTTTTGTGTTTGACAAGTATGCGCCACTCATCGTACAATTTTTTCAATTTATCTCGGCATCTTTGCATATCTTGAACGGGAATTTGAGCTTTTTTCCAAAACACAATAATTTCATCAATTACTGCAGCGATACTTTCTGGTACAGAAGTATTTAAAATACGTGTATGAAAAAAGAACACTTTTAGAGCTTGCAATTTCGATGGTAATTTATTACCCACTATTTGGACGTCAACATCACCAATTAAAAAGATGTTTTGACGTAAACGTGATAGTTCCATATTTGTCTGATGACTTTAAAATCGAATTGATGAAATTTAAGGATTTAATTAAACAACGAGAAAGCATAACTATTAGTAAATATTCGTGAACGATTTTAATAGAGTTGAGATAATAAATATAGGTTATGAGTACTTTAGAATAAATTGTGATGTGAAAAGTTGAAGTAAAATCTAATAGATGGCGGCATAATCAGTTTCTGAAATGTTTTTATCTTGAAATTTAAATTTGAAACCAGATTGTATCAATATTTTTATCAATCAAAATTAAAATCGTTCAATAATTTGCCAAAAATATTTTGTGTATTTTGAAATTGGAAATATAGTTGAAACTTATGACAGTTCAAAAATAAAAAAAAATTAGTGTAACTATTATTTTAGGGTCACGGTCACCTTGGAATTTTTCTGGAAAAAAATCATCAAGATTAAAAATTATAACCCTTTTTTCATTTTTGAATCATAAAATGATGGTAAAAACGAAAAAAAACCATTAGATTGACTAGAACTTTGATTTTGACCTCGAATAACTTTTAAACCAGTCAAGTTAGCCAAAAATCACAAGAGACCTTTTTTGTAGAGCGGTAAATTTTCTATAAAAATAATCATTTGTCGACATGATATGTTTATTGGTTTATGGGATAAAAAATTCCAAAGTATTAACATAACTTTTCCTATGTTATTTCCATTTCAAACTTTGGCTATCGGGGGGGCCGGGTTGATAATAAAATTAAGAGCTATAACTTGGCATGAATTTTTTTTTATATATTTGGAACCGATTTAGGACTATCGTGGAAAAAAATTCGAACATTTCCTAAATAAGGACCACCCTAATATATACTATAAGTACTTTCATGGGAGATGCTCACAAGAACTAATAGGATGATCCCCTCAAGGGCAAGATTGTTGAGTTGAGGCATACAAGACAGTCGAAGACAGCAAATTCCGATGCGGTCCAGCTTGACACAGTGAGGTCTTCTGTCTAAGGAGACTCTTTTCTATAGAACTTCCAAACTATGGAACTCGTTACCGAATGGAATTTCTCCCAAAAATTACAACCTATTTCTGTTTAAGTAAGCGATTCATCGCCATCTATTCTTGTTTCCGCATCCTACTCCCAGTAATTTGAAGGCATCATGGGGAAGTTCCCAGTTCAGCATCTTTCCACTCTTTTTAAAATATGATTATTCCATTAATAAAGTACAGATATTAGTTTTTATATGTTTGGTTTTCCCTTTTAGCTTCCTTTGTAACTTCACGACTTCATATTGGATAACTTGATTCGCCTATTAAGCGATAATAGTAAATATGCTTCAAGTTCGTTAGAAGATGCTGAAATAGAGAAAATTCTCTGCGAAATTCCTTGCTCAAGCCAAGCAACTAAACGCATTCTAGTTGAATTTAAACTTTGAAACGTCGCATTAGTAAATGAAATTAATCCAGAAGTGTATTACGCTATCTAATTCAGCTGTTTGGTTGTTTATTCAGAACAGTTAACTTAAATGTCTCAACGATATCAGGTGTTGTAAACTTTGCTTCTTAGTCTGAATTTCTGACGCTATTATCTTATTTTAGGGGTGAAAGGTAAATCTTAACAGAATCATATCAACATTGTGATCGGCGAGGCGGCAGCTTTGTTATATAAGACATCTTTTGCGATACGATCTTTACTTCTATTGCTTTGCTTCTCTGCTTTTCTTGTCTGTTTACGGCACTTTATCGATCGTGGCGGAGATAAAGTTGTACTTTGAAATTTCAATGTGCAACCGCTTTATGATTTCTAAGAGAAGTCATGTCAAATACTAACTGAGAGATTATAGAATTTTTTTGCAACAAGAACATTATTGGATTAATTTTGATAACATAAATATAACGCACTGTGTAATGTTGAATTGTTAGTATAATCAAGGGTGGCTTGTGCTATTTAAACTCAGGTAGGCGACAGTAACCACTAAAAAATATTCTGTTTAACATCTTAAATTAAAAAAAATACATTTTTTTTTGTCAATGATTAAGAGTTTTCGGTTGAAACAACATTAGTTCTACGCCGAACAAGACGTGAATATGGCCAACAAAATAAACTTTGCTTATAATAACTACCATCTAACCCAGGGATTGGCAAACTTTTAAGCCAAAAGAGCCATCCTACAGAAGTCGAAATTTCCAAAAACACTTTTCTAGGAATTTTTACATTTTACTACAATTTTGACAAAAACTTATGATTTCATGAGGTAATTTTTTAAAATATTTAATTCATTTGTATTAACATTTTGAAAAAAAACACATGAAATTTGAAATTTCTAGTAAAACACCAACTTGGGGAGTCGAAATTTCTAAAAAATGTTTTTCTCGTGATTTTTACTTTTTTATTTGCAAATTTTCTAAAACCTTGGGATTTCCTGAAAAAAAGGTGAATTACTTCTTGTGTGAAAAAAAAATCTAAATTTTCAGAAACGGCAAACATCAAAGTTTGAAATAAAAGCAGAAATTTTCAGAAAAAACCAAATTTTGAGAAAAAGAGATTTCGAAAAATTTAGCAAAGAAAGATACTTAGAAAAAATTGAGAATAAGGAACAGATTTTGAAGAAATTGAGAAAAAGGAATTTACCAAAAGTTCTCTATAAAAGGTAAAATTTTAGAAAAAAAAACCGTAGGATTTCGACAATAGATTGAAACCCAGGACAAATTAAAAACCTGAAATTTTTAGACAATTTTGAATTTTTGAAATAAAGTAAAATTTCAAAAAGAGAAATTATAAAAATTAACTGAATGTTTAGAAAAAATTGTCGATCTCTAAAAAAGTTAAAGTTTTCCAGTAAAGAAGCAAAAACTTTAATTTTAGGAAGAATTTTATGGAAAAAGCTTAGAACAACTTGAAATTTTGATAAAAAATTGTAATTTTCCAGGGAAAGCTAAATTTTGAAAATATTGCAATTTCAAGAACAGGACGAATTAAAAAAACTCCAAATTTTTAGATAAATTTGAATTTTGAGAAAATCGGTAACATAATTTCGTAAGAAAATTCCAAGAAAATTTCAAGAAGAGTTAAACTTTAAAAAAAGGTCAACATTTCTCAGAAGAAGCCAAATTTTGAAAAAAAGAATAAGATTTCAAAAAAACTGGAAAAAATGAAGAGATTTAAAAAAAAGAATTTATCTAATTCCGAAAAAGGAAAAAATTTAGAAAAAATGAATTTATCGAAAGTTCTGAAAAAAGGTAAAATTTAAAAAAAAACGTCAAATTTCGACAATACATTGAAGCTCAAAACAAACCTAAAAACCTGAAATTTTTAGACAATTTGAAATTTTTTGAAAAGTTGCAGAATTTCGAAAAGAGAAATTGTAAGAATAAACTGAAAGCCAAAAAAAAATTGTTGAAATCTAAAAAAGTCAACGTTTTTGAGAGAAGAAAAAAAAAATTCGAATTTTAGGAAAAGTTTCAAGGAAAAAGTTAAAATTTTAATAAAAGCTCAAAATTTCGAGAAAAAATTTACAATTTTCCAGGGAAAGTTAAATTTTGAAAATAAATTTGAAATTTCGAAACCAAGGTGATTTACAAAAAAATCCAAATTTTCAGATCAATTCGAATTTTGAGAACATTTGTACAATCATTTTAAAAGAAAATTTGAAGAAAATTTCGAAAAAAGTTTTTAACTTTAAAAAAACGTCAGGATTTCCCAGAAAAAGCCGAATTTTGAGAAAAAGGAAGGAATTTAAAAAAAAATTAGGAAAAGTGATTTAAAAAAAATGAATTGGTCCAAAGTTCTGAAATAAGGGCAAAATTTCAGAAAAAAAAAACGTCGAATTTCCGCAATAGATTAGGGTTCTGGTAAAAGGACCTGTTGGTTCCTAGCTACGCCTCTGGGTTCCTTGAAATCCAAGGTACGAAATGGGTTCATTGTATCCTACATGACTATTCCAGACACTTTTAAATAAATATTTTATCCAGAAGCATAAATTTATCAGCTTCATATGATTTTATTTCGTCATTGATACTTAATACTGTACTAAAGGCAACTAAAGGCACCTAAAGGCAACTAAAGGCAACTAAAGGCAACTAAAGGCAACTAAAGGCAACTAAAGGCAACTAAAGGCAACTAAAGGCAATTAAAGGCAATTATTCATTTAATTCCATGGACGAAGTCGCAGGTAACAACTAGTAATACATATTTCAGCCCACTTTCTCCTAATATGGTTATCAACGACCTTAGGAAAAAACGAAATAATTGTTGAACTAGTTCAAGCTTTTTATACTGCTATTGCTTAAAATGTAGCATCATATTCAAAAGCGGTTGTGATATTTCTTAATTTAGTATAATTTTGTTTCCTTTTACCGCGAGCCATTGAGGTTTTTTTTAGTATAGACGTTAAATGTGCTACCTAAGCGTTCTTTAAGCTTACTAAACCTTGTATTAATAATGGTAACGAAGGTCCAGTCGTTAAATTGAGATGTAACAGAATAAAACATTCTCTACATTAAAATAAACGTAATTTAAATTAACAGAACTAGAGCAATCTCGCGTAGTGTGAACACGTCCCTCTTTAGATATAAAATCTCTATAATTTGTAGCTATATGAGCCATGTGGACAGATGCGGGCAGCAAGATTTGTAGCTCCATCTACAACTGCTGTGGTAAGTATTAAAACTGGTCGATATATCAGCCAAAGCTGTTTTTATGGCGTGGATTAATTGTCCGTTACTGCCAAGCTAACATTTACAATAAAAGTAACTTACATTTAATGCTACTGTACCAACTAATAACGCTATAATTCATTTGGGCAGCAGAACGTTCGTAATTCTGTGGCACGTTCGCACCAATGCAACGCAGAGAAATAAATCTGGACGATGTAAATGCTGGCGATAAAATCATTATTGAGGTGGATATTATATCTAGTAAATCTTGTATGGGTACTAGATAGATAATATAATATCATGGAATAGCAGTTTAACTTTATAGCTGGTATTTACAATCTTCCACGCTTTATTTTTTTTTTAGGGACAGCAAAGCATATACCGGATATTTAAATCAAAATGTTCATCACCTGCTCCCAACTTTTTAATAGAATAGAATGTACTGAAAAAGATATTCGAATATTTATTGATAGTTATATTTGTATTAGTGATTGTGTATTGTAAAGAACTCTCTGAAAACATTTAATAATGGAAAGCGGACGCGAGAATGAATCATACGACAGATAAGTGCTCCAGACGTTTCCGCAAGCGATAATTTTATCTGTACAGAGATCCTTTCTAAAAAACCGGAGCGGTATAAATACGCAGTCGTCTTTTCCTCGGTTAGACAGTTAGTTAGACCGATAGTCAGATAGTTTGGTAGTCAGCTAGTTAAGTGAATCATAATCGTAGTGTTCCGAAATAAGTTTGGAAATAAACTGTTACAGTTCACCAAGTTTTAATTTTCGAACCGATAACACGCAACAATTGTTTTGTTTGGTCAAGTCAGCAATCTTTAATGTTTTGTCTAGAAATATTTAAAATAACGAAATCGAAAACATCAGTTTTTTTCTTTCCAAATGGAGATTGTCGAGTTTTTCTTAAAACTTTGACAATATTTTACGAAATTATAAAATTTTCCAGTAAGTTTCCTCTAAAGTTTGGTTCTTTTTGTAGATGATGGCCGTCTTTCTTGGAAGGATAATTGCTCTGGTGCAGGCTTTAATTTAGAAAAGCTTTCCACTTTTGATCTATTCTATATTCAAACAAACTCCATGGTACGACATTGTTTTTAAATCAGGGGTTTTCAACCTTCTTTACGTTGAGCTTCTCCGTATTATGAAAAATATTGTTACGAGCTTATCGGTTCAAATTGATTACCACGTCTGAATTACACCACTTTATTACCAAACCTAACTTGGATCACCACAATTAAACAATTAACTCACTTATTATTAACTTCTACTTACTCACTAATTACACTGACTCTAACTGACTGACTCGAGAGAAAACCGACCGTCTTATATAGTTTTGGCATTCAGGTTCTAGAACAATCCGGCAGATAAGGCTTATCGTTTGCCGAAATTTCGGGAACGCTTATCTGCCGTTTGCTTCGTTATCGCGGTCGCTTTCCCCTTATCAGATCATTCTAGAAACTTTTCTTATGTACTAAATTCTACAATTTTATTCTAAATTCTATTCCATCTATTTACATTGCGTTACAATATATTTTTGTATTGCTACAATAATAAAAAAAAATCACCACTATTCCTCAGTTACAAACATAATCGAATAAATTAGTCTTAGTGTTTACTCTTGAAATTAATTTTTTTTTAATTCAAAATTCTGAAAAAAATATGTTTTTTTAAAAAGTCGAAATGTTGAAATAGTTAAAAAAATTTAAAAATGAAAACAATTTTGAATAAATGTCGATATTATGGGAAAAATTGAAGTATTTTTCATGGTAGACCCTTATTGACCGGAAATATTATGTTTTTTTTATCACGTAGTCGCATTTCAAAAACTGTTTAGAAAATTGTCAACAAACCATAAAAATTTAAATATTGCCAAACTGGGCCGAAGAAATGTTAAACAAATTGAAAAAAACAAAAATTAAAGTGTTAAAAAAAAATCAAAATTTTTGGAGTCGAAACTAATTTTCAAAAGAAAATAATTTTTTTGGAAAAAGGAATTTTTAAAAAATTCTAACTTTTATAAAAAAAAAGTGGAAATTATGAGAAACGGACGAAGGTTTCCATAAAAAGTCAACATTTTTATAAGAAAGTAAAGATTTGCAAAAAGTCAAATGTTTGAAAAAGTTCTAAATCACCAAACAAGTTGAAATTTTGAATAAGAGTTAAAAATTTCAAAATAGTCGAAATTTTGTGAAAATAAAATCATCAAAATTTTCTAAAAAGCCGAAATTTTTAAAAATACACAATAAAAAAAAAACAGAATTTTTAACAAATATTCGAAATTGAAAAAAAGTGAATTTTAAAAATTAATAAAGAATTTTAAAAAAGATGAGATTTTAAAAAGAATCTTTTTTAAAAAATAAAAATTATGAGAAAATTGTAAATTACGAAACAATTTTAAATTTTGAATAATAGTCAAAAATTTCAAAATAGTCGAAACTTTGGGAAAATGCAATTATCAAAATTTCCTAAAAAGTCGACATTTTGAAAAATATGCGAAAATTAAAAAAAAACGGAGTTTTTGAAGAAATCAAAATTTCCAAAAAACTGAAAATTTAAAAATTAGTAAAGAATTTAAAAAAGGTGAGGCTTTAAAAATAGTCTTTTTTCAAAAGGTAAAAATTTTGAGAAAATTGTAAATTACCAAATAAGTTGAAATTTTGAATAGTAGTCAAAAATTTTAAAATAGACAAAATGTTGAAAAAAATGAATCATCAAAATTTCCTAAAAAGTCGAAATTTTTAAAAATATGCGAAAATAAAAAAAAGAATTTTTAACAAATATTCGAAATAAAAAAAAAGTGAATTTTAAAAATTGGTAATGAATTTTAAAAAAATGAAATTTTAAAAAGAATCTTTTTTAAAAAGTAAAAATCTATAAGAAAATTGTAAATTACCAAACAATTTTAAATTTTGAATAATAGTCAAAAATTTCAAAATAGTCGAAACTTTGTGAAAATGAAATTATCAAAATTTCCTAAAAAGCCGATATTTTGAAAAATATGTCAAAATTTAAAAAAAACGGAATTTTTGAAGAAATCAAAATTTCCAAATAACTGAAAATTTAAAAATTAGTAAAGAATTTTAAAAAAGGTGAGGCTTTAAAAATAATCTTTTTTTAAAAGGTAAAAATTTTGAGAAAATTGTAAATTACCAAATAAGTTGAAATTTTGGATGAGTCAAAAATTTCAAAATAGGCGAAATGTTGAAAAAATGAATCATCAAAATTTCCTAAAAAGTCGAAATTTTTAAAAATATGCGAAAATACAAAGTTTGAAGAGATAATTGAAATTTCCAAAATAAAAAATTAAATTTTAAAAATTAGTCTAAAATTTTAAAAACGATGGGATTTTGAAAACAATCTCTTCTTAAAAAGTTAAAATTTTGAAAAACATGCGAAAACTGTAAAAAATAAGAAATTTTGAAAAAACAAATAACCGAATTTTCCAAAAAAGTTAAAGGTCTGAAAAATACGTGATAATTTTAAAAAAGGCGGAATTTCAAAAAAGCAATAATCGAAATTTCCAAAAAAATCGAACTTGTGAAACATATTTAAAAATTGCAAAAAAGGAGAAATTTTAAAAAGCAAAAATAAAAAAAGTCAAACTTGGGAAAATTATGTAAAAATTTCAAAAAGGACGAAATTTTGAAAAACAGAAATAATCAAAATTTCCAAAAGGCTGAAATTTTAAAAAAATATTCGAAAATTTCAAAAGACTAAATTTTGACAAAAAATCAAAATTTTCAAAAACATTCGGAAACTTTAAAATATTAAACTAATCTAGGTTAAACATAAATTGTATTTTTAAAAAGTTAACAATATAAAATTTTGATGAAACGGACTGGTCCTTGGTTATCTTCAAAAATTGAAATACAAAACTTGTCCCCTGAAACCAATGAAAGATTAAAAAACACAAAAAGGGTTGCTCTAACGCGTTTTGACAGCCAAGCTGTTATCTTCAGAGAGAAACTACACTCTCTAAAGATGACAGCTTGGCTGTCGAAATGCGTTAGAGCAATCTCTGTTGTGTTTTTTTTAATCTTTCTTGGTTTCAAGGGGACAAGTTCTGTATTTTAATTTTTAATATGGAATTGTGAAAAAAAATCGACATTTTAAAAAATATTCATTCAATATAAAAAAAAAGAAATTTTGAAAATATGTTTATTGGTAAAAATATCGCAATGTTTAAAAATAGTCAAAGTGTTAATAAAAAGCTAAAATTCATTTTCAAAAATTCGACAATTTTAAAAGGGGTAAAGCTGAAAAATCGAAATTTGTTATTACAAACGATTTTTAAGAAAGTTTCAAATTTTCAAAAAAGTCTAAAGCTTGAAATAGCTTTTAGAAAACGTCAATACAATTTGAGAATTCTTGAAATTATTATTAAGAAATTTATATTTTGTAAAAAGGATTTTAAAAAAAGTTGGAATCTTAAAAAACTTGAACATTTTAAAAGGATGGAAATTTTGAAAACAATCAAAAATAATCAAAAATTTCAAATTTTTAAAAAAATGGTCTAGATTTGAAAAATTCAAAATTTTCAAATAAAATTTAATAAATTTTCAAAAGCTGTATATTAATTTTACTAGGAAAAAATGTAATTTTAAAAAATGATTTCCAAAAAATGAAATTTTGAAATCAGACGAAAGTTTGAAAAATGTTGGGATTTAAAAAACCGCAATTTTTTCAAATAAAATAAAATTTCAAGAATTAAAAAATGTATGCAAGTAGAATGCAAATAGTTATGAAGTTTAAGTCGAAAATGTCATTTCTAAAAAACTATTTTTGGATATTTCTGCTTTACATTTAAAAGTTTAATAACTTTTTAATTTTTTTCATTAGAAATACGGAAGTCTTTTCGACTTTTATCTCCAGATTTCTGTTTGTAATTGAAAATTTTTACTTTAATCAAAATTTCGACTTTAATGAGAAAATTTGGAATTTAAATTAGATGTTTCCAAAAAATTGTTTGTATACATTTTTTAGACTTTAATATTCAGGTTAGAATTTTACTCAAAAATTTGGTTGAAGGAAATAATTGTCGAAATAACATAGGCAAGTAGCATGCAACCTAGACTACAAATTCATGCAGCCCTCCAGGCGTGTATAGTAAATCATAGGTAGCTAAACTACCAACAATTGAAACACTGCCACCTAGCGAAGCGGTTGCTCTCTAGGAAAGTTCCCAGAAGACAAGGATTCTAATGCACAGACCAATGGGTTTGAACATTTATTAGATTCGAAGTTTGGAAACCAAATACCGGTTTTGATCTTGTTAGATCTCGTCAGTTTGGTATATCCAATTCGAATGTTAACAGATATTCCGACAAGTAGGTACTAAAATATTCACAGACGTCAAGCGTCTGACTCTTAGTACTACCACCTATTGGTCCATAGAGAAACTATGGCCATCGTCAACAATGTCGTTGTTAGCATTCGAGTTGGATATACCAAACTGACGAGATCTAACAAGATCGAAACCGGTATTTGGTTTCCAAACTTCGAATCTAATAAATGTTCAAACCTATTGGTCTGTGCATTAGAATGTTTGTCTTCTGGGAACTTTCCTAGAGAGCAACCGCTTCGCTAGGTGGCAGTGTTTCAACTGTTGGTAGTTCAGCTACCTATGATTCACTATAGACGCCTAGAGGGCTGCATGAATTTGCATTCTACTTGTATACGACATTGTTGGCGATGGCCATAGTTTCTCTACGGGCCAATAGGTGGTAGTACTAAGAGTCACACGCTTGACGTCTGTGAATTTCTTAGTACTTACTTGTCGGAACATTTGTTAGCATTCGAGTTGGATATACCAAACTGACGAGATCTAACAAGATCGAAACCGGTATTTGGTTTCCAAACTTCGAATCTAATAAATGTTCAAACCTATTGGTCTGTATATTAGAATTTAAAAATGTGACTCAATTTTAAAAAATCAAAGTCTGTTAATAAAAACGATCTTTAAACACTTCCTTATTTTGGAAAAAATCGAAACCTTGAAACGAAACCGTTAATTCATTTTTAACATTTTTAAAATTTTTATAAACATTTTATAAAAAGTCAGGGCCTTTAAAAATGTCGAAATTCTGAAAGGTTGAATATTTTTAAAAAGTGAACTTTGAAGGTGGTTAAAGTGATTAAAAAAATGCAAAATTTTGAAAAAAAATTTGAAAATTTCAGAATGATAAAATTTTGAAAATAAGAATACAACCGAAATTTTAAAAAAATTCCAACTTTTAAAAAATATGCGAAAATTCAAAGATAAAAATTTTATATATATGCAAAAATTATAAAAAAGACAAAATTTTGAAAACAATAAAAAATCAAAACTTTTAAAAAAAGTCGGAGTCTTTAAAATGTTAAACTAATTTAATTTAAAAATAATTTGTAATTTAAAACAAAAAATACTTATCTAAAATTTAGAACAAAAATCGACATTTTGATAAATAGTCATTAGATATTAAAAAAAGGGAAATTTTGAGAAAATGTCTAGAGTTGAAAAACATTGAAATGTTAAAAAAAAGTTCAAGAATTGAAAAAAATCATTTTTTGTTAATTTGAGAATTTAAAAAGGTGCTAAATTGGACAAATCGAAATTTTTTACAATTTAAAAAGATCCAAATCTTCAAAAAAGTCAAAAGTGTGAAAAAGCTTTTAAAAACTTTAAAAATTAAATGAAAAACCCCAATACAACAAAAAAAATGTTGAACTTTTCATAAAAAATTTAAATTTTGTAAAAATTCAGGATTTTTAAAGAAAGTTTTAATTTAGAAAAACTCGAACATTTTAAAAAGGTGGAAATTTTGAAAATAGTCAACATCATAAAATGCCAAATTTTGAAAAAAGCCTACATTTGAAAAAATCGGTATCGATTTGAATCTCAATGCAGACGACGTCGATGCATCTTTTGCTAATCTTTTTAGATTAGTGCGCTTGAAAATGCCAGTTCTGCTGGCGAAATACGTATCGCGTAATTATTTATTTAATTGCCGATGTGGTAAAGGGGTAAAACCTTCTTTGGACTTAAAGAAGCAAAGTAATTTCGAAAAGTGATTTTCAGAAAACATTTTGAAAAATAATAAAAAATTTTAAAATAGGCAAAATTTTGAAAAATTGTGGAACTTTGAAGAAAATCGAAATTTAAATGTGAAATTTTTGACATAAAATCAAAACTTCCGAAAAAAATCAAAATTTTAAATGTTTGCGAAATTTCCAAAAAATTGACAAGTTTTTGATAGAAAACATAAGGTTTTGAAAATTACAAATTTGCAAAGAATATGTGAATTTTTGTAACAATATAGATTAAATCAAAATTTTTAAAAACAAATTTGGAAATTCTTTCAAATACAAAATTTCTAATTGATTCCAAATTTTCCTAGGACCAGTCCGTTCAACCAAAATTTTTAATTTTGTCCCATAGTTGGAGGAGGGGTGCATGTGAAACACTATAAATTGAGACCAAATTCATGAAACGGTTCAGAACTTCAACGAAATTTTTCTTTAAGTTGTACGAATACATTGGGGCCCTCCTATGATCTATTAACGCTCCCTAGGAAGGAGTACTTCTAGTTGGACACACGTGCTGCTTTATATAAAAAATTGAATTACGATAAGGATAATCTGGCGAGTTTTGCACTGAATGATCGACGATTTACTTGGAACGAAGTGGAATATAATGCCATATCCTTTGATTTAGTCTAAATTAATAGCTCCTAGGACTGTAGCGTTCATGGGAAATTTCAAAGCACGGTGCCTGAGGCTTCATGAGCATGCCACTTCCGATTAGGCAACACACGGCAATAATACATCGCTATGTAACCTTCCACCAAAGGAAACGCTTCAGAAATTCATCTGTGAGATTAATTGTACGTTCTGTTTGCCACGAGATACGCAATCAGAATAGAAGCGATATAATAACTAATTATTAGAGCTTGAGGATCTGAATATCTCCAGGAGTTGCCATTGATTGAGCTATTGAACAAACACAAGGACAATAAAAAAAAGGTTTCAGATATACCTCGCCTAGATTCAATTTTATTTGTACCAACAACACGCTTTGCATAACAAATTAGAGAGAAAACTTGATACATTTTTCATTCTAGTCATGTATAAAGGGTTGAGAGAAACTTCCGCAAAATCAAATCGATAAAAACGACGAGATTGAGTCTAATACTTACATGCGGCTTTCCATCGGACGCACACTTTTATTTAAAGCGGGCGTTATTTTACAAGACATTATTTTCGCAGTAACGCAGTTTCCCGAAACCCATTTTCTGATCGAAACACCCTTTCCTTGAAAATATGTGACCATCAAAAGGTTGATGTATTGGGCACTTTGCAAAAGTTCGCATTTTACCGGTCCGGAAAGGTGCGGGCATTTATCAAGGGAGGCTGCAAAGATTTGAAGTGGGTGTAAAATTAGTTGCCCGAGAAATGAATGTCTCAAAGGAACGACCATCGGAGGGTGTTTTGAACACGGAAAGAAGCTGGCCAAAGCTACAGAACTCATAATTCATTACTGTGTTGGAAATATATTTTGTTGAATTTAACTTAACATATACAGAAATAATGGAATTCAATTTGTCATTTTTGAACTCTTTATAGCCGGAACCTCACTGATTACTCCGTAAAATTACTTGTTTAAAAAAGAACGCTTCTATCCATCTTTGGAGCGTTTCTTCTAAGATTTTGTTCGACCACCCTTATTTGATCGTGAACTATCAAGTACCTTCTTATCGACGCTATTTAAAGTACTTCAAGACTGAAATACCCTCTGGATCACCTTTGGAGCGTTTCTTTTAAGATTTTGTTCGACCACCCTTATTTGCTCGTGAACTATCAAGTACCTTCTTATCGACGCTATTTAAAGTACAGAACTCGGAATTCATTACTGCGTTGGAAATATATTTTGTTGAATTTAACTTAACATATACAGAAATAATGGAATTCAGTTTGCCATTTTTGAACTCTTTATAGCCGGAACCTCACTGATTATTCCGTAAAATTACTTGTTTAAAAAAGAACGCTTCTATCCATCTTTGGAGCGTTTCTTCTAAGATTTTGTTCGACCACCCTTATTTGCTCGTGAACTATCAAGTACCTTCTTATCGACGCTATTTAAAGTACTTCAAGACTGAAATACCCTCTGGATCACCTTTGGAGCGTTTCTTTTAAGATTTTGTTCGACCACCCTTATTTGCTCGTGAACTATTAAGTACCTTCTTATCGAAGCTATTTAAAGTACTTCAAGACTGAAATCCCCCTGGATCATCGGCAGGCGGCCCAAGGGTTCAAATGTTAAACTTTAAATCATAGAATTATTAAAATAAATATACATAATAACCCTTAAATTGTATAATTCCTTAAAATTATGCAATATGTTACGTAGAAATCCAAACTATTGGTAGATTCAAAAAAATAAGTTCTTGAAACTTCAACCTGAAACAAAGGCCACCCATTTCATGATATTTGTGAGAAAAATTTCAACTCTGCTTCATTAAAATTATTCCAGCTAAAGTTTCCATACAATCTAGTGATTTGTCGAATATTGTGTCAACTTGGACGCCAAATTTTGGATAAACGTTTTCAAATTATTCAGTAATATCTTAGTGAAAATCTTCATAGGGTAGAATGGGGCGCTTGCCCCCCTCACTCGAGCAACTAACAAAAATTTATATTCAATTAAGGGGACCTTTCCTAAAAAAAATTATTTCTTCTTCAAAACTCGTCCTTTCCTTGAGATATCGACGTTTACAGGAAATTTCGAATTATTTCACAAAATTTGTCTTATTTCACAAAATTTGTTTTTTCCCTTTGAAATCTCAAATTTACTTTGGTGAAACGAACTGGTCCTTGATTATCATAAAAAATTGAAATACACATCTTCTCCCTTGAAAACAAGAAAGATTGAAAAACATAACAATTTTTTCAAATTTATTCTTAAAATTCGCTTTTTTTTATCAGAATCCGACTTCTTTAAAGTTTTCAATTTTTATCTCAAGACTCTTCGTCTTTTTTGTCAAAATTTTACCATTTCTTAAAATTTGTTTTTTCCAAAAATTTTGTGTTCTTTCAGGTTTCTGCAAGTTTCGAATTGTTTATCAAAATTTAACTTTTTGCTCAAAATTTGGTTGATCTTTTGATAAAAATAAAAATATTCATCAGAAAAGTTTTATAATAATATTTTGAAGATTTTATAAATTTTGTAAAATATTACAAATTTCGAGATAATTTTCCCCGTATTTATAAAAATAGAAATACAGAACTTGTCCCATGAAACCAAGAAAGATTAAAAAACACAACAAAGGTTGCTCTAACGCGTTTCGACAGCCAAGCTGTCATCTTCAGAGAGAAACTTTAATCTTTCTTGGTTTCAGGGGACAAGTTCTGTATTTCTATTTTTGAAGATAACCAAGGACCAGTCCGTTCCATCAAACCCGTAATTATAAGTATTTATAATTAAAAAATAACTCTTCGTGTTTTTTCTAATGATTGGGACTTATTTTTTTGCTTTTCTAAAAATTCCTACCTTCCCGTTTTCGTTAAAAATTTACCTTTTTCTCTCAAAATTGAATTTTTTCTTGAAAATTTCAAATTTTCTTTGAAAAATTTTAAGCCTGATGTCAGGATAGTTTTCCCCAAAAATCGTCATTCAAAAATCTTCAAAAAATGGCGAAATTTCGAAGAAAAAAATTAAAATTTTCAAACGTCGAATTTTATGAAAAAATTTACAATATGCGGAGCAATTGTAAGGCCAATTTAGACAGAAAAATTTTCAAAAATATTTCCCTCCGAATTTTTACTTTATTTTCATTTTGTCCCAACTTTCAATTTTTTGTGGAACGGTTGGTTATCTTCAGTAATTTTGAAATTCATAAGAAATCTTTTTCTCGAAATTTCGTGAAAATTTAAATCTCAGAATATTTAGATTTTTGTCAAAATAGCGATCTAATTCTGATAAATATAGAATTTTGAAAAAAATCGAAATTTTAAGAAAATGGTTCATTGTGAGTAGAAATTTCCATTTTGAAATAGAAGTCGAAATTTTGTGATGACAAATTATGAGAAATGATAAATTTTCGGAGAGTCAAATTACAAAAAAAGAGATTTTTAGAAAATGTCAGATATTAAAAAATGGATTTCGAAAAATATAACGATTTTTGAAAAATACCATCGGAACGACGAATTTTCGGGGACAAAATACAAATTTTTCAAGAGAAGGGCTAATTTTCAGAGAAAAAAGTAAAATTTTTTACAATGATTTCAAGAAACAAATTGTCCTCTTTTTCTTAAAAAAAAAACAATTTTGAGAAAAAGTTGGAATTTGTGGAATCAGGTTTAAATTAAAAACCTAACCTAACCTAACCTAACCTAGCTTAAACTATCATAACTGAACCTAACCTAAATGAACCTAACTTAACCTAAGCGAACCTAACCCACCCTAATCTAATCAAAACTGGGCTAACCTAACCTAACACAACCAACCCTAACGTAACCTAACCTAACCCAATCCACCCTAAACTATTCGAACCTAACCGAACCTAACCCACCGTAACCTAATCAAACTTAACCTAATTTAACTTAACCTAATCTAACCTAACCTAACCTAACCCACCGTAACCTAATCAAACTTAACCTAACCTAACCAAACTTAACCTAACCTTACTTAACCTAACCTAACCTAAACTAACCTAACCGAACCTAACCTAATGTAACCAAACCTAACCCAAACCGACCTAACCTTACCCAACCCAACCTAATCCAAACTATTTCAACCCAACCCAACCTAACCTAACTTACCCTTACTTAACCTAACCTAACCTAACCTAACTTAAACTAACCTAACCAAACCTAACGTAATTTAACCTAACCTAACCCAACCCAACCCTAATTCTGATAAATATAGAATTTTGAAAAGGAGTCGATATTTTAAGAAAATGGTTCATTGTGAGTAGAAATTTTCATTTTGAAGTACAAGTCGAAATTTTGTGATGACAAATTATGAGAAATGATAAATTTTCGGAAAGTCAAATTAAAAAAAAAGAGGTTTTTAGAAAAAGTCGGATTTTAAAAAATGGATTTCAAAAAATATAAGGATTTTTGACAAATACCATCGGAACGACGAATTTTCGGGAAACAAATTCAAAATTTTTAAGAGAAGTGCTAATTTTCAGAGAAAAAAGTAAAATTTTTTACAATGAATTCAAGAAACAAATATCCCTCTTTTTCTTAAATAAAACAATTTTGAGAAAAATTTGGAATTTGTGGAATCAGATTTAAATTGAAAACCTAACCTAACCAAACCTAACCAAACCTAACCTAGCCTAAACTATCATAACTGAATCTCACCTAAACGAACCTAACCTAACCTAAACTAACCTAACCCACCCTAATCTAATCTAAACTAGGCTAACCTAACCTAACGCAATCAACCCTAACGTAACCTAACCTAACCCAATCCACCCTAAACTAATCTAACTTAACCGAACCTAACCTAATCTGACTTAATCTAACCTAAACTAACCTAACTGTACCTAACCTAACCTTCTTAACCTAACCCAACCAAAACTAACCTAACCCGACTTAACCTAACCTAATGTAACCTAACCTAACCCAAACCGACCTAACCTTACCCAACCCAACCTAACCCAATCTATTCCAACCCAACCCAACCCAACCTAACCTAACCTACCCTTACTTAACCTAACGCAACCTAAACTAACCTAAGCCAACCTAACGTAATGTAACCTAACCTAACCCAAACCGACCTAACCTAACCCAACCCAACCCAACCTAACCCAATCCAACCCAACCCAACCTAACCTAAACCAACCTAACGTACTCTAACTTAACCTAACCTAACTAGTCTAACCTAACCTTACTCAACTTAACCTAACCCAACCTAATCTGACCTAATGTAACCCGACCTAATGTAACCTAACCTAATCCAAACCGACCTAACCTAGCCCAACCCAACTAACCTGAACCTAGATGTAACCTAACCTAACCCAAACCGACCTAACCTAACCCAACCTAACCCAATCCAACCCAATCCACCTAACCTAACACCACACGACCTAACCTACCCAACCTAACCCAATCCAACCAAACCCAACCTAACCTAACCCAACCTAACTTAACCTAACCTTTTGAAAAACCTAGAAAAATGTCGAAAAATCAAAAAATATTTTGAAAAGTTAAATGTTCTGGAAAAGACGCAATTTTTACAAAATTTTTGACAAAATTTTCCACCGTAACTAGAGATTTGCAGAGACATAAGACATCCATCTTGAAATACAATTTAAAATTTTAAGAAAAAGGCAAATGTTGAGAAACATGACATTTTTGGCAGTTTGAATTTTAAAAGAAATCAGAATTGCGTTTCTAGGTTTTTCAAAAGGTTAGGTTAAGTTAGGTTGGGTTAGGTTAAGTTGCGTTGTATTGGGTTAGGTTGGGTTGGATTAGGTTAGGTTAGGTTACATTAGGTTAGGTTAGGTTGGGTTGTTAGGTTAGGTTAAGTAAGGTTAGGTTAGGTTAGGTTATGTTGGGTTAGGTAGGGGGGGTTAGGTTAGGTTAGGTTGGGTTGGATTGGGTTGGATTGGGTTAGGTTGGGCTGGGTTAGGTTACATTAGGTTAGGTTGGGTTGGGTTAGGTTACTTTAGGTTAAGTTAGGTTAAGTAAGGTTAGGTTAGGTTAGGGGGGTGGGTTGAATTGGATTGGGTTAGGTTGGGTTGGGTAAGGTTAGGTCGGTTTGGGTTAGGTTAGGTTACATTAGGTTAGGTTAGGTTAGGTTGGGTTAGGTTAGTTTAGGTTAGGTTAGGTTAGGTGGGGTTAGGTTAGTTTAGGTTAGGTTAAGTAAGGTTAGGTTAGGATAGGTTGGGTGGGGTTAGGTTAGATTAGGTTAGGGTGAGTTAGGTCCGGTAAGGTTAGATTAGTTTAGGTTAGGTTAGGTTACGTTAGGGTTGGTTGTGTTAGGTAAAGTTAGCTTAGTTTAGATTAGATTAGGGTGAATTAAGTTAGTTTAGGTTAGCTTAGTTTAGATTAGATTAGGGTGGGTTAAGTTAGTTTAGGTTAGGTTAGGTTATGATGACGAAGGCTTCCACGGCCAGAGTCAGTACAGGATATACTTTTTCCGGGATTGGACCGTGTCGAAGGACTTCTAAAATTGTTCGACGTTTTGCCCACCATCGTAGGGGGCTTCTTTAGGAACAAAGCAAAGATACAATAAATGAAAAGAGGAATATGAGGGAATATGCAAAAATGAAAGAATGAAAAAGCCAACTTTAAAACATTAGAGCATGGTAACTCGGTATGTCCACCATACCACACCTCAGGTATGGTGGACATACTGAGTTCAGTGCTCTTCTGTCTAAACTTTCTTATCCTCTGTGTCAATTTTCAATTCAGAAGAGTTTCGCCTCTGGTATGATGGACATACTGGCTTACCGTGTTCTGATGTTTTGAAATTGGCCTATTCATTCTTTCATTTTTAGCATATTCCCTCATATACATCTTTTTATTTATTGTTTCTTTTCTTTGTTCCTGAAGAAGCCCCCTTCGATGGTGGGCGAAACGTCGAATACCTTTATTAGTTCTTTGACGCGGTCCAATCCCGGAAGAAGTATATCCTGTAGGTTAGGTTAGTTTAGGTTAGGTTCGGTTAGTATAGTTTAGGGTAGGTTAGGTTAGGTTAGGTTAGGTTAGGTTAGGTTAGGTTAGGTTAGGTTAGGTTAGGTTAGGTTAGGTTAGGTTAGGTTAGGTTAGGTTAGGTTAGGTTAGGTTAGGATAGGATAGGTTAGGTTAGGTTAAGTTAAGTTAGGTTAGGGTTTTAATTTAAATCTGATTCCACAAATTCCAACTTTTTCTTAAAATTGTTTTTTTTTTGAAGAAAGAGAGGGAAATTTGTTTCCTGAAATTATTGTAAAGAATACTCCTTTTTTTCTCTGAAAATTAGCCCTTCTCTTAAAAATTTTGTATTTTTTTCCAGAAAATTCGTCGTTCCGATGGTATTTTTCAAAAATCGTTATATTTTTCAAAATCCATTTTTTAATATCCGACTTTTTCTTAAACTCTCTTTTTTTTAATTTGACTTTCCGAAAATTTATCATTTCTCAAAATTTGTCCTCACGAAATTTCGATTTGTTCTTCAAAATGGAAATTTCTACTCATAATGAACCATTTTCTTAAAATTTCGACTCTTTTTTTAAAATTCTATATTTATCAGAATTAGATCGCTATTTTGACAAAAATCTGAATATTCTGAGATCTAAATTTTCATGAAATTTCGAGAAAAGGATTTCTTGTAAATTTCAAGATTACTGCAGATAACCAACCGTTCCACAAAAAATTTAGAACAAAATTAAAATAAAGTAAAAATTTGGAGGGAAACAGGGAAACTCTCTAAATTGGTCTTACGATTACTCCGCCCATTGTTAATTGTTTCTTAAAATTCGACTTTTAAAAATTTAAATTTTTTTCTTCGAAATTTCGACATTTTTTGAAAATTTTCGAACGATTCGGTTTTGTTAAATTGCGGCTCCATTTCCAACTATCGTACTTAACCTGAAAGTTCGATTCCTCTATTCGTGTAGTTAAATGAAAATAGACATGTACTCACCAGTTTTCCAGTTTTTTCATTAATATTTCAAAATGATTGATGCCCCCCCCCCCCAAACAAAATTCAGCTTACGCCCATGAAAATCTTAATGGCTGACTCCTGCAGCCAAATTTTTATTAGCGAATAACATCTTCTAAGTTTCAGGAATACCTCCGATGCATATTAGATCGCTTTCTTGGTTAAAATATTTCAGGCGATTATTCAGCGCACGTCTTTGTCTAAAGAGAGGGGATTAATAATCGAGTGACTAGAAGGCGAACCATGGCACTCCAAAGACTTATTATTATTGTGATCAATAAAGCTCATAGGGGCGATACCGCACTATCACCTCTTTGAACAAAACTGAGGTGTGACCTGAAACTGTGGCTGTTTATTATTGTGTGTTAGAATTCAACACCTGTCAACCTTTGTTCTCCGACTTCGAATGTAGAGCTTATAACACAATCGTTCCCAGTGTTCTATGAGGAATATATTATACAGGATTTTACTCAAATTAAAAAATATCAATGGACTGGGGAATGCAATAATGTAAAAGCTAGTTTTTGCATGCCACAAGCATATTCAGCTTTTCTAAAGCAAAATAAATTTTAATTCGATATGAGACCAGGAGATGTATGAAATTTTGAGAATGTTTATCAAAATGCAATTAAATTACGTCATAGTAACACCTAGGCTCCCCGAAATTAGAAATATTTTAAAGTTTTATTATTGTTTTTAAAGTGTTAATAAATGAGACATATTTCAGAAGCCCTTTCTATATTGAAAATTATAAGTTTTTTCCCAAACATCCTTTTCTCTCTCGCCTTCCAAAGTTAAAGATTAGGAAAATGTTTTAATTGATTTTCTCAAAACGAGTTTTAATCTGTATCGTTTTTGCGTGATCGGAATTCGAAGTTATACATCTTTCGGAAGTTCGATGCTTCTTTCAGCATGTTGGCCAAACATCTTGCATTAGTTGCAACGTAGCATCTACTCCCCTTTTCAGATGGTTTTGGCTTTAGCTCCTATTGCGCAAATGTTTTAAGAAAGCAGTGCAGATTTGTCGGCTCGGAAAATCTATTGTAAAGCGCCTTGGAAATTTTTATTATTGTATCCATAAATACAGTCTATGCTAAAAGTCGAATAGCTTATGTCTCCTGCGTACCGTACTTTTAATGTTATTAAAATCTTTTGCTACAATTACTATGAGTAAACATTTTGTCTTATTTAAAAAATTTATTTTTGTTGAAAATCTTTATTTTTAGAATTTCGACATTTTTTAGGATTTTGGCTTTTTTCAGAGTTTAGACTACTCTTTAAAACCTTAGTTTCCTAGTTTTAAAAACTTCCATTGTTTGAGAATTTCGACTTCTTTTAGACGTTTATTTTTTTAAATTTTCCATATTTTTGCAAATTTTCCCTTTTTTTTAATTTTTCCAAATGTTTGCTGTTTTTGTAAATTTTGATTTCTATGTTTTAATTCCTTCCGAAAATTTCTTTTAAATATCTTTCTTACACCGATATCGAATTACTTGAGGGTTATTATCCCAACGAAAAAAAAAAAGTTTTTATGGGTAAACAGCACTTGCTTAAAAAATTCTGACAGAGTCACCCATTTCCCCATAGATTCTTAAAACTCAAGACATTTATCTTAAGTGTTTACTGTTTTTTTTTTCAAAATATTCTGCATTGTTCGCAATATAAAATTAATTTTAATCTGAAAATCGATATCTGTATCGCAGATTTTGTATTTTGGTGCAACGAACTGGTTCTTGGTTACCCTCAAAAATTGGAAAACAAATCCTGTCCCCTGAAATTAAGAAGGATTAAAAAACACGACAAAGGTTGCTCCAACGCGTTTCGATAGCCAAGCTATCATCTTCAGAAAGATACTTAGAGCAACCTTTGTTGTGTTTTACAATCTTTCTTGGTTTCAGGGGACAAGATTTGTTTTTCAGTTTTTGCAGAATTTGTACTTTCGAATATGAATTTTTTGCATTAGTTTAAGTAGATTACCCCACAAGGGAAAGAATTGTCAAGATCACTGATATATCTAACTGTTATTTATAAATTGAAATCTAACACCAATTTTCATATTTCCAACTTCAAAAGTGAGGGACTTTCATACACATTTTAGACCCTATTTAAGACTCTGAGGAACAAATTACGAAAAATTCTTACTTAGTGCTCACCTACGTTATATGAGGAAGCCATGTGCGAAATTTCATGCTTCTAAACCGATCGGAATAGATTATGTGTCAGTCAGTGTTTAGAGGCTGATTAAACAGATATAACCTGAGTACCTTTGCATCTTTTTTAGCCAACAAAAATCCGAAACCATCTGATATCCGAAATAATTTCATATATGTATCTGCAATAGAAAGGGACCTAGTATTCGGAATATATCCTTATCTGTATCCAGATCCAAAGTATCATATCCCTAACAACTCGAATTCAAATATTTATATTCAACATTTTTTTTCTCTAAAAATGGTAATTTTCATACAAAATGTTTCATGCTTCATCTCAAAATAAGACGTAAGAAGTTATATTTTAAAAGATGGAGAAAGACAACGAAATAAAGAGCACTGAAAGTGAGTGTGGCTACTTACTAGATTTCTAAAAAAAATTTAAATTTTAATAATATTAGAAGTTGGATAAACTTACAAACAGTAGTCTGACCCAAACATTACAGCACTAACATTACTCATTCGTTATTTCAATATTAAAAATATAACGATGCGAAACCCCCAGAGCTCGAATATTACTGGCATTTGTTTATCATTTTTTTTATTATGAGATGATAACTAGATTTCTTTCTAATGCTCTTGCCGATTGCATCATTTCCCAAACCGGGAAAAGAAACAAGAAGAAAGGAAAAAGAAATTTAATTCTGCAAGCATTAATGTCGCATCATTTAAAAAAGAATCAATTTGAGCATTATCATTCCTAAGCGTGTAATTTGGCGGAAAATTGGAAGATATCACATCGAGGGAATTAAAAAGATCTTTCCCTTTCTCTTTTAAAGTAAGATTCATAAATTGGCGCTCGGCGACTACTCGAAAATAAATTGAATTCGTCCGAAATCAGAGATTGCTCCATACATCATTTTTTTAAATTTTTTACTGCGAAGTACGAAATCTCCAAGTGTTTATCTTTGGTTAATTGTTAAATAAAGGGCCCACGTTGCGACGGCTGGGAACGATCCCAAGCTCGCTTGTTCGGTTTAGACAACAACCCCTGATAACGTTTATCAAGATCCCAGAGAATTCAATCAGACCTTCTAATCGTGCTTCCTTGTATGACCGGCTAATTACTCGTAAGAAGCTTAAATGTCTTCAGACCATCATTCTGAGCGTTCTGCACCACACGAAGTAATTATCCACTTCATTTCGGCGTGGAAAACGGGGCGGATGGAGCGTGTATTGTCGATCAAAATGCCAGTTAAAAGGAATTCAGGGCTGCAATGGAAGGCCTCTCGCTGTGATAGGATGGAGTTGTTTTTTTATCACTATTTGAAATGTTCACTGTTAAAATTTAGTACACTGGTGGTCGATTGCCTTTATATAGATCCTTTTTTAATATTGTTATTTGTGCACTTGAAAATTATAAGACCCGAGGCAGTCTGAAACCTAAATATTCAATGCCAAACTTGCTATTTTTAACACGTAAGACAGTGTTTTCCAACCGATGTGTCGCGGCACACAAATGTGTCGCTCGAGTTTCTAGGTGTGTCGCGAAAATATGAAACTGTTTTATATTGAAATCTGCTGCTTTAAAAAGGGTAAAATAAACTCCCCCCTTTATTTCTGTTCTAGTTGTTAAAATTTATTAGTAGGGCCGGGAAAAATGTAACAAATAAATATATATGTGCATTTGAATACAGCAATTTTGGATAAAGAAATTGCTAACAAATTCAAATTATATATTTAACAATAAATAAATCGAGACAAAATTATAGTGGAAAAAGGATATATTACTGATTAACTTTCGGTTTTCATTGAAATTTTGACCACCAAAAATTATCAAGGTAAATGGATTGTGTCCAAAGATGCAACTTAAGAAAATGTACCACATGAAGACGTAATTATAGTGAAAAAAGAACATATTACTGATGAACTTTTGATTTTCTTTGTAATTTTGACCACCAAATGATGATTTGATTATGTCCGAAGACTTACACATGAAGACAAAATTATAGTGGAAAAAGGACCTATTACTGATGAACTTTTCTTTTCCATTGACATTTTAACCACCAAATGATGATTAAGGTGAATGGATTGCGCCCAAAAATACAGCTGAGGAAAATATACCACATGAAGACAAAATTATACTGGAAAAAGAACATCTTACTGATAAACATTTGATTTTCATTAATATTTTGACTATCAAATGATGGATCGATTGTGTTCGAAGACTTAGTCATGAAGACAAAGTTTTAGTGGAAAAAGAAAATATTGCTGATAAACTTTCAATTTTCATTGAGATTTTGACCACCAAAAGCTTATTAAGGTGGATGGATTTTGCCCAAAGATACAGCTGAGAAAAATGTATCACATAAAGGCAAAATTATATTGAAAAAAGAACATCTTACTGATGAACTTTTGATTTTCTTTGTAATTTTGACCACCAAATGATGATTTGATTATGTCCGAAGACTTACACATGAAGACAAAATTATAGTGAAAAAAGAACATATTACTGATGAACTTTCCTTTTCCATTGACATTTTATCCACCAAATGATGATTAAGGTGAATGGATTGCGCCCAAAAATACAGCTGAGGAAAATATACCACATGAAGACAAAATTATACTAGAAAAAGAACATCTTACTGATAAACATTTGATTTTCATTAATATTTTAACTATCAAATGATGGATCGATTGTGTTCGAAGACTTACTCATGAAGACAAAGTTTAAGTGGAAAAAGAAAATATTGCTGATAAACTTTCAATTTTTGTTTAGATTTTGACCACCAAAAGCTTATTAAGGTGGATAGATTTTGCCCAAAGATACAGCTGAGAAAAATGTACCACATAAAGGAAAAATTATATTGGAAAAAGGAACAAAACTAATGATAACCTTTCGATTTTCATTAACATTTTGACAACCAAATGATGGATCGATTGTGGCAAAAGACGTACACATTAAGACAAAGTTATAGTCGAAAAAGAAAATATTAGTAATGAACTTTCAATTTTCATTGAGAATTTGAACACCAAAAGTTTATTAAGGTGGATGGAATTATGTTAAAGATACAGCTGAGGAAAATGTACCACATGAAGACAAAATTAGAATGGAAAAAGAACATATTACTGATGAACTTTCAATTTTTATTGAAATTTTGATCACCAAAAGATTATTAGGGTGTATGGATTGTGCCCAAAAATACAATTGAGGAAAATGTCTCATATGAAGAAAAAATTGTAGTGAAAAAAGGACAAAAAACTGATAAACTTTTAAATTCCATTGAAATTTTGACCACCAATTGATGATTTGATTGTGTTCGAAGACGTACTCATGAAGACAAAGTTATAGTGGAAAAAGAAATATTACTGATGAACTTTTAATTTTCATTGAGATTTCGACCACCAAAAGCTTATTAAAGTGGATGGATTTTGTTGAAAGATGCAGCTGAGGAAAATGTACCACATGAAGACAAAATTAGAATGGAAAAAGAACATATTACTGATGAACTTTCAATTTTTATTGAAATTTTGATCACCAAAAGATTATTAGGGTGTATGGATTGTGCCCAAAAATACAGTTGAGGAAAATGTCTCACATGAAGAAAAAATTGTAGTGGAAAAAGGACAAAAAACTGATGAACCTTTAAATTTCATTGAAATTTTGACCACCAAATGATGATTTGATTGTGTTTGAAGACGTACTCATGAAGACAAAGTTATAGTGGAAAAAGAAAATATTACTGATGAACTTTTAATTTTCATTGAGATTTTGACCACCAAAAGCTTATTAAGGTGGATGGAATTTTGCCCAAAGATACAGCTGAGGAAAATGTACCACATCAAGACAAAATTAGCATGGAAAAAGAACATATTACTGATGAACTTTTGATTTTCATTGACATTTGATCACCAAAAGATTATTAGGGTGCATGGATTGTGCCCAAAAATACAGTTGAGGAAAATGTACCACATGAAGACAAAATTGTAGTGGAAAAAGAACAAAATACTGATGAACTTTTAATTTTCATTGAAATTTTGACCACCAAAGTGATGATTTGATTGTGTTCGAAGACGTAGTTATGAAGACAAAGTTATAGTGGAAAAGAAATATTACTGATGAACTTTTAATTTTCATTGAAATTTTGACCACCAAAAGCTTATTAAAGTGGATGAATTTTGCCAAAGACTGCAGCTGAGGAAAATGTACCACATAAAGACAAAATTAGAATGGAAAAAGAACATATTACTGATGAACTTTTGATATTTCATTGACATTTTGATCACCAAAAGATTATTAGGGTGCATGGATTGTGCCCAAAAATACAGTTGAGGAAAATGTACTCACATAAAGACAAAATTGTAGTAGAAAAAGAACAAAATACTGATGAACCTTTGATTTTCATTGAAATTTTGACCACCAAATGATGATTTGATTGTGTTCGAAGACGTACTCATGAAGACAAAGTTATGGTAGAAAAAGAAAATATTACTGATGAACTTTCGATTTTTATTAAAATTGTGACCACCAAAAGCTTATTAAGGTAGATGGAGTTTGCCCAAAAATACAGCTGAGGAAAATGAATGTTGAGAAATGTCGAAGTTTTTAAAACAAACTCGAGTGTTAAACAAAAATTTCAATCTCGCTAATTCGTGTGACCATTACGCTAATTATCGTTACCAACATGCTCTAATGTTAACAGTTATGTAACTATGCATTGGTAATAGGTACTTGAACGGCAGCGGGGTTTGAACTCGCGACCTACTACGCAAGAAGCAATCGTCCTATCCATGTCCAGTTTTTTTGAATTTATTCCAGCTAATATTCCACACAGTATATTATTTAGGTTCCTTTAATTCTGCTACTTGTTACAAGTCACTTTAATTCTTGAATCATTGTAAAAGATTAACACGTTAGCAGCAATGGCGAGAATATTGAGCAACTATAATGTTTGTGAAAGATTGCAAACGTTGACGGAGCTCCAAAAGGACAGATCATTAAATAAAGTTGCCATTTCGGTCAATGCTAAGCAATTTCCCTAAATGTAAACGCCAGAGGAATAACCGCTCGAGCAGTTTTATTTTGTCGAAATGCATCTAGCGCTATTTCTACGATATTCCTCTATTCCGGATACGCATCTACTTCGGGCACTAAAGCAACACCCTCGGCAGCTAACGGAAATATTTTGCATTCCGGCGCATCTCCGCGGAATCCCATTCTATGCAAATTTTATATTTTCTAGCGGCTTTATTTTTTGTAATTGTTCTAAAAGGCGAACAGTCGTCGACGATAAATCAGAGCAGATAAGGGCTTCCCCTTCCAGCCGGAAGTGTGCCACTGGGGCGGTTTTTCTTAATTGGTAGGAATCACACTAAAGCCGTCTTGGATTTCCTGTTTGCTTTTAATTCATCGCTTGATTGATTTATAGTTACTCATTTTCATCAGCCTGGTTATCCAGTCTTTTTATTGATTTTATCTTTATTATACAGATTGATGGAACGGACTGGTCCTTGGTTATCTTCAATGTGCTAGGCGTTTGTGTTTGAACTGTTGGTAGTTCAGCTACCTATGATTCACTATATATTGTTACCGGCTTTATCGGTTCGAATTGATTACACTTATCGAATAATACCCACTTTATTACCAAACTAAACTCGGATCACTACAACTCAATAATTAACTCACTTATTGACTGCTAACTCACTACTTAACTACACCGACTCTAACTGACTGACTGACTCGAGATATAGCTGACCCCCTTTTATAGTTTTGGCCCCCGGCTTCTAGAACTTTTCGGTAGATAAGGCTTATCATTTGCCGAAATTTTTGGAACGCTTATCTGCCATTTGTTTCGTTATCGCGGCCGCTTTCCCCTTATCAGATCCTTCTAGAAACTTTTTTTATTTACTAAATTATACAATTCTATTCTAAATTCTATTTACATTGCGTTACAATATGCTTAGAGAGCTGCTGTAGTCTAGGTTGCATTCTACTTGTATAAATGGAATAGTTAATTTTAAAAGGAGGTCTCTGTCGATCCTATTCTAGTTATGTCTTCAAATTGTTCAAAATATATAATTTGTTCAACCGATTACAAGACTTTAACTAAGTTTATGCCAGGCTAACGACATCTAATAGAAAGTTGGCACCTGCAGTGGAGCTTTTTCTTCTAAAGACATGTCGTTAACATAATCCAATGCAACTTGCATCTTGACGATTTTCGCGCGCCTGGGGCGTTATGAACTAAAACAACTTTTAATCTGATAAAATTACCGTCAGATTTTCCTCGATAAAATCACTGAAATACCAGATACTTCCTTAGTGGAAATGATTGCATCTGGATTCTGTTAAGTGGAAATTAAATTACTGGATCTCTTTTGCTCGCTTCGAGCCGAAAGTATCGCATCAAACTTTTTAATTGAAACAAACAACTCCCACTTCAATAATTAATTTTTAAAAAGCCGTTATTAACTGCTAGAAGTTTAACATGAAAATTATGCTCCAAAGAACATTGGTTGATTTAATTATAAAGCTCATTCGGAGGCAACTTTACTGTAAATTCAGTAACATAACTAGATCAAACTTGGGACCAAACCAAGGTAAAATGTGTGTTAAAAAATGACTGGCAATTTGATGAATTTAATAGTTTAGGTGATAAAATACATCGATCAAAACGAAAATAGTGTCACATGTTTCCTATCGCCAAAAAAGTCAGATAACAATATAATATGACCAGATCTAGTGGTTGTAATACTATTCAGAAAAATTGATTGAATGAAGAAATTCTTCTTTTCATTTTATAAAAAGTTGTTTTGTGCTTTTTGTTTAAATGATAACAAAATTAGGATAAGCTTGTCAAAACTGGCACGTAAAATTTATTCATTTGAAAACTTCAACACCCAAGAAAAATAATCACTGCTGATATTCAATATGAGATAGCTAAAAACCAGAAAGAATCTACGCAACCATGAATATGATTCCAAAATGAAATGTACCGAGTGAAGTCACTGTAAGGATCTAAGGACAAAATGATCAGGCAACAGTTAAAGCGTAATTTGTGGCAGCTTCTATTACCATGACAATTATACTCAGTACATTTCACTTCGGTATCCTATTCATGATTGTGTAGTTTCTTTCTAGTTTTTCAGCTATCTCACATTGAATATCAGCAGTGATTATTGTTATTGGGCGTTAACAGTTCTGAAATAAATAAATTTAATGTGACAGTTTTAACAAACTGGTCATATTTTTGTCATCATTTGGACAAAGAGAACAACACAATTTCTATAAAATGAAAAGAAAAAAACGTTTCGTTAAATTAATTTACTTTTGAAAATGGAAGCAAATTGGGTCTTACCTTTTTATACTTACGGGGAACTTGGCTTACAATATGTGTAGAAGTTATAAGAACTGAAGATTCATTTCTCTAATGAACTAGGTCTTTCTTTAACAAAAATTTAAACCGCTTGACCAAGCATCTCCAAAATCAATACGGTTTTATTCTCAGTATTTTCGAATTTATAGAAACGAGAATGGCAGAAATTGTGTTGTGCTCTTTGTCCAAATGATGACAAAATTATGACTAGTTTGTTAAAACTGTTACATATATTTATTTATTTTAGAACTGTCAACGCCCAAGAACAATAATCACTGCTGATATTCAATATGAGACAGCTAAAAACCAGAAAGAAACTACACAACAATGAATATGATTCCAAAATGAAATGTACCGAGTGAAGTCACTGTAAGGATTTAAAGACAAAATGATCAGGTAACAGTCAATGCGTAATTTCTGGAGCTTCTATTTCCGTGACAATTACACTCAGTATATTTCACTTGTGTATCATATTCATGATTGTGTAGTTTCTTTCTAGTTTTCAGCTATCTCACATTGAATATCAGCAGTGATTATTGTTATTGGGCGTTGACAGTTCTAAAATAAATAAATATAATGTGACAGTTTTAACAAACTGGCCATATTTTTGTTATCATTTGGACAAAGAGGACAACGCAATTTCTATGAAATGAAAAGAAAAAAACGTTTCGTGAAATTAATTTATTTTTGAAAATGGAAGCGAATTAGGTCTTACCTTTTTATACTTAAGAGGAACTTGGCTTACAATATGTGTAGAAGTTATAAGAACTGAGGATTCATTTCTCTAATAAACTAGGTCTTTCTTTAATAAAATTTGAACTGTTTGACCAAGCATCTTCAAAATCAATACGGTTTTATTCTCAGTGTTTTCGAATTTAGAGAAACGAGAATGGCAGAAATTGTGTTGTGCTCTTTGTCCAAATGATGACAAAATTATGACCAGTTTGTTAAAACTGTTACATATATTTATTTCTTTTAGAACTGTCAACGCCCAAGAACAATAATCACTGCTGATATTCAATATGAGACAGCTAAAAACCAGAAAGAAACTACACAACAATGAATATGAATCCAAAATGAAATGTACCGAGTAAAGTCACTGTAAGGATTTAAAGACAAAATGATCAGGCAACAGTTAAAGCGTAATTTGTGGAGCTTCTATTTCCATGACAATTACACTCAGTACATTTCACTTCTGTATCATATTCATGATTGTGTAGTTTCTTTCTAGTTTTCAGCTATCTCACATTGAATATCAGCAGTGATTATTGTTCTTGCGCGTTAACAGTTCTGAAATAAATAAATTTAATGTGACAGCTTTAACAAACTGGTCATATTTTTGTCATCATTTGGACAAAGAGAACAACACAATTTCTATAAAATGAAAAGAAAAAAACGTTTCGTTAAATTAATTTATTTTTGAAAATGGAAGCAAATTAGGTCTTACCTTTTTATACTTAAGGGGAACTTGGCTTACAATATGTGTAGAAGTTATAAGAACTGGAGATTCATTTCTCTAATAAACTAGATCTTTCTTTAATAAAATTTAAACTGTTTAACCAAGCATCTTCAAAATCAATACGGTTTTATTCTCAGTGTTTTCGAATTTATAGAAACAAGAATCGCAAAAAATTGTGTTGTGCTCTTTGTCCAAATGATGACAAAATTATGACTAGTTTGTTAAAACTGTTACATATATTTATTTATTTTAGAATTGTCAACGCCCAAGAATAATAATCACTGCTGATATTCAATGTCAGATAGCTGAAAACTAGAAACAAACTAGACAATCATGAGTATGATAGCGAAGTGAAATGTACCGAGTATAATTGTTAAGAATTACGACCTGTAGCGAGGTAACAGACATTTACACAGAGGAAAAGCTCTTCTGTATCCAAGAAGCTATACCACAACTGATTTGGTTCAAAATTATCTGAGATATTATCATTTTTATGGCAACAAGGCGTGTTTTTTTTTGCATTTCTTGATAACAGAGCACACGACGACCAACTGCCGTTGTGTGCAATAGACAATCGGGTAATATTGAATAATCACAACCAGTGGCGGCTCGTAGGCAAAACTAATGGAGGTGCTGCGACAATGTTTAGCGTTTTGATCCAAAATGCAAATTTTTTCAAAATTCAACTTTTTAAAATTTTGACCAAGAATTTCGACAAAATGATCAGGTAACAGTCAATGCGTAATTTGTGGAGCTTCTATTTCCATGACAATTACACTCAGTACATTTCACTTGTGTATCATATTCATGATTGTGTAGTTTCTTTCTAGTTTTCAGCTATCTCACATTGAATATCAGCAGTGATTATTGTTATTGGGCGTTGACAGTTCTAAAATAAATAAATATAATGTGACAGTTTTAACAAACTGGCCATATTTTTGTTATCATTTGGACAAAGAGAACAACGCAATTTCTATAAAATGAAAAGAAAAAAACGTTTCGTTAAATTAATTTATTTTTGAAAATGGAAGCAAATTAGGTCTTACCTTTTTACATTTAAGGGGAACATGGTTTACAATATGTGTAGAAGTTATAAAAACAAAAGATTCATTTCTCTAATAAAGTAGGTCTTTCTTTAATAAAATTTTAACTGTTTGACCAAGCATCTCCAAAATCAATACGGTTATTCTCAGTGTTTTCGAATTTAGAGAAACGAGAATGGCAGAAATTGTGTTGTGCTCTTTGTCCAAATGATAACAAAATTATAACCAGTTTGTTAAAACTGTTACATATATTTATTTATTTTAGAACTGTCAACGCCCAAGAACAATAATCACTGCTGATATTCAATGTGAGATAGCTGAAAACTAGAAACAAACTAGACAATCATGAATATGATAGCGAAGTGAAATGTACTGAGTATAATTGTTAAGAATTACAACCTGTAGCAAGGCAACAGACATATTTACAGAGGAAAAGCTCTACTGTATCCAAAAAGCTATATCACAACTGATTTGGTTCAAAATTATCTGAGATATTATCATTTTTATGGCAACAAGGCGTGTTTTTTTTTGCATTTCTTGATAACAGAGCACCCGACGACCAACTGCCGTTGTGTGCAATAGACAATTAGGTAATATTGAATAATCACAACCAGTGGCGGCTCGTAGGCAAAACTAATGGAGGTGCTGCGACAATGTTTGGCGTTTTGATCCAAAATGCAAATTTCTTCAAAATTCAACTTTTCAAAATTTCGACCAAGAATTTCGACATTAAAATTTCGACCAAGAATTTCGACATTTTCAAAATGTAACTTTTCGAAAATTTTACATTTCTTAGAAAACGACAAAGAAAATTTTCAATAATGTCGCGTTTTTTGAAAGACTGGATTTTTTGCAAATTTCTATTTTATTCCAAAATTTAGATTTTTTTTGTAATTTCAAATTTATTTTATTTTTAAGAATTGAATTTTCCGAAAATCGGTGTATACTTTTTAAAAAATATCTCCATTTTCGAAAATTTTTGAACTTTTCGGTGTTTTCATTTATATTTTTTTTAAGAATTAAGTACTGTTTTTGGTACAACGGACTGGTCTTTGGTTATCTTCAAAAATTGAAATATAAAACTTGTCCCCTGAAACCAGGAAGGATTAAAAAACACAACAAACGTTGCTCTAGCTTGTTTCAAAATTTTTACCCTTTGAAAATACTTCAATTTTAAAATTCTATTTTTAATGCATTCAGAGTTGAAGTTTCGAGTTTAACCCTTAAAGACTTCTTGAATATATTAACTGATTAATTTATAATAACTAATTCAAATTTTCACTGTAAATTTAAAAAAAAACGTTAACTATTTGACCCTTCTTTTCACCCTTTCAAATGTTTACTTTTTCTGAAAAATTTTTAAAACTGGGCTTTTGACTTTTTAAATTTTCGATCTTTTTCAAAATGTCATCATTTTTTTTTTTGAAATTTTTAATTTTATTGAAAATTTTGATTCTTAATAATTTCGACTGTTTTCTCTTTTCTGTCAACCATTTTTCAAAATTTCGACCTTTTTGGAAAGTTTCGATTTTTGAAATGGAGACATTTTATTAAATGTCAACTTTTTTTACATTTTCGACTATTTCTGTTTTTTTTTAATTTGGTTTCTTATTAATTTTTAAAATTCTTTTAAAATTTCGACTTTTTTTTTAATTTTAACGTTTCATGAAAAGTTTGACATTTTTTCAAAATTTTAATTTTGTTGAAACTCAGAATTTGTCCCCTGAAACCAAGAAAGATTAAAAAACACAACAAAGGCTGCTCTAACGCGTTTCGACAGCCAAGCTGTCATCTTCAGAGAGATAGAGTTTCTTTCTGAAGATGACAAAAGTTTTATGAAAAGTTTGACATTTTTTCAAAATTTTAATTTTGTTGATCTAAAATTTTAATCTTTTTTAAAAAAATCTTCAACTTTGGTTTAAAATTTTAACTACCAAAAATTTAAACTTTTTTCAACTTTTCTCAAATTCTTCAACTTTTGTCAACTTCTCAATATTTCAACTTTTGAAAACCTCGATCTATCTGATAATTTTTGACTTGTTTTCAATATTGCGACTCCGAAAATTTTTATTTTTATGGATAATTTGAGTGAAAATTTCTCAATTATTCTAAATTTGAACTTTTTTTAAAATTTCCAATTATTCTAAAAATTCCATAATAATTCGTAGATCTTTTAAATGTCTACTTTTTCAAAGTTTTGATATTTTTTTAATTTCGACCTATTTAAATATTTCTTCATTTTTAAAATTTTAACTTCTTTTAGAAATTTTAAAGTTTTTGAAAATTGTTACCTTATCCTTAAATTTTTAATATATTTTGTATATTTCGCAAAATTTAGAAAAATCAAAATGTCAAAAAATTTCGACCTTTTTTTGAACATTTTACCCTTTTGTTAAATCTGCACTTTTCTAGAAATTTCGACTTTTTTTTCAATTCCCACTGTTAAAAATTTCGGTTTTTTCAAATGTTCAAATTTCTCGAAAATTTATCCATTCTACAAAATTAAAAATTTTTGGAAAACTAAAAATTTCAACTACTTTTTTAATTAAAAACTATTTTCAAAATTTCAACATTCTTTGCAAACTAACGATATTTTATTTGAAAATTTTGATTTTTCTCTTAAGTGAGACATTTCTTTAAAAAATATTTTGAAATTTTCGACTAATTCGTAAAATTTCGAATTTTTCTAAAAATTTCGACTCCATTTCAAAATGTCGATTTTGTTCAAAATTTCGACTCTTTGAAAACTTGACTTTTTTTGAACAGGATCGAATTTTTTTCAAAATATTATTTATAATTTTTTTTAACACTTTCAATTAAGTTTTTTTCTAATTTATTTAACATTTCTTCGGCCCAGTTTGGCAATATTTAAATTTTTATGGTTTGTTGACAATTTTCTAAACAGTTTTTGAAATGCGACTACGTGATATTTAAATTTACAAATATAATAAAATTTAAGTCCAAAGAAGGTTTCACCCCTTTACCACATCGGCAATTAAATAAAATAATTACGCGATACGTATTTCGCCAGCAGAACTGGCATTTTCAAGCGCACTAATCTAAAAAGATTAGCAAAAGATGCATCGACGTCATCTGCATTGAGATTCAAATCGATACTCAACTCTTAGGAAATAATAAAATTTAGAAAGACGTTAACAAACCATAAAAATTTAAATCTTGCCAAACTGGGCCGAAGAAATGTTAAATAAATTAGAAAAAAACATAATATTTCCGGTCAATAAGGGTCTACCATGAAGAACTTTCAATTAAATCTTTAACTTTTAAAAAAAGGTTGCTTTTATTTTCAATTTGAACTACTTCAAAATTTTACCCTTTCAAAAGTTCAACCTTTTTAATAATTACCAATTTTTTGATTATTTTAGTGTTTTCTTCAATATTTAAAAATTTAGCTCCTTTGAAAATTTAATTAAAAAGTCTGCAATTTATTTTAAATTTCGATATTATTCCAAAATTTTGTCTAAATTATTTCTTAAAATTTCTTCGGTTTTGCCAAAATGTTATTTTTATAAAAATTTTAGGGTTTTTTTGTTAAACATTTTTAACACAATTAGAAAATAAAATGAACTGTAAAATGTCAAATTCTGGTGAAAAAACTTAACATTTTTAAAGCAAATTAAAGGAACATAAAAAAATCTGAAGAAGTTGAAATGTTTAGAAGAAATTTTAGGGGCAACATTTTCAGAAAAATTTCTTTTTATAAAATATTTTAGAAAAATGGAAACTGCGCAAAAAAAATTAAAATGTTCTTAATTAAATCGAAATATCTAGAAAAAACTCAAAATTTTTATACAAAAAAGTTGAAATTGAGATTTCAGGTAAAAATTCGAATATGCGCCATTAATTTTTTTAGAGAAATATTAAAATGCTAGAAATGTTGGATTAAGAGTTTATTTTGAAATTTCAATTATTTTTTCCAAATGTTTATAAAAATTAGAAAAAAAATAAATTAGATTTTAAAATCCCCTAACTTCGTAAAAGAAACTTGACATTTCTATAGAAAGAAACAGAGAAAATTTAAAATCTCTACAAAAAATTGTTTAAGGAAAAGTCTTCGGAAAATTTTGAGAAAAAACTCGTAAGCGAAATCGGGGGTGCTGCAGTTCCACAGTGAGTATACGCGAGCCGCCACTGATCATAACTATTAAACTTTATTCACGATTAAAACCACAACAGATATTAAAAATTCCACAATGTTTCGATAGTTAGTAGTTATAAATATTAAAGAATTCCACGAAGTAAGAGTTGGAAATGTCAAACATTGAATAAATTAAACATTTAGTTTTTTTGTCTTGTTGACTTAATTAACAAAATTTCCGGAAATAAATGGAGATTTAATATACAAAAAACGCGATATTTCTAATAATAAAAATGGGAAACCGAAGCTTATTTATTAGAATTTGCACAGTTAATTAATGTTTGTTTGTTTTTATAAACAAAACATGCTCAATCATACCATGTATTCCTTTTTAAAAAAATGCCCATAATTTAATTATTTCCATGTTTCTTTCACAATGGGGCTACTTCAGTAGCTTAGCAGAAAAGGAATAATTTTTGTGCTCAATAATACTCGCGTGTTTGTTTTTCAGGGCATGGAAATTTAACCATAATAACGTCCCGAACAGTCAAAATACGCTCCTGAATAATGCGTTTGTAATCTGAATAATTCACGGCGTCGATTTTCAAATTTATAACGTACATTTCCGCGCAAGATGTAATTCTATAGTCGGATTGTCGCAAAAGCTCCGTCTTGAAAGAAAGGATTTAACTTGCGTTGGGATTAATTTCGTTTGCACCCAACTTTACGCTCGCTTTACATCTCGATTAAAAGACAACGGTATAACGATTTAATCCCAATAATGGCTCTTTGAGGGGATGTTTTCGTTTGGCAAGGAATAACACCACAACCGTTTGAAAGTGAAACAAGTTTGAAAATAGCAAGAGGCTTAGGGGGTTTAAGTATTAAATAATTTGTACTTGTGAAATGGGTACATTTGGTATTAATATTCATAAGGCGCTTGTGGGCGTCGCTTCATCGAACTGATGATATAAAATAAAATGTATGACGTAAAATTAACTGAAAAAAGCCATTTTGCTTCACTATCACAAAATATCCAAAAATAGTTAACAGTTTATTCATTGTGTAGAAAATACTTTCTAGTTTTTAAAATTTCACACGTATTTTCAAACCAACTGTTATTTTTCAAGTTATTCAGTACCAAAGTCAAAAATCGCTGGTCCTTTGTTACCTTCAAAAATTGAAATACAAATCTTGTCTGGCCTAAGGATAGGTTATCAAACGAGTTAAGCTTTTCAAATGTGTATGGCTTCAGCTACGGTTTCCTACAGAACGGTAACGTAAAAGAGCGACCGTAATGTTGCGTCGAGTGACGTCACCAAAAACCGTGCACGTGCTTAAAATAGGCAGTGTTTTCCTACAGAACGTTAGTGGCTACCGCTGCGAAAAAGTACGTCGACCCCACTTTCGAAGCGACCGCTGTGTACGGTGAGGATACTGCAAGCACGATTTAATACGTTACGTTGCCATTTTACGTTGGAATGTAGCTACTATGATTTATTTAACTTGTAGGACGATAGAATTCAAATTTGAATTTGGCGGTCAATCTCGATGACAGATGGCAGCCCCGACTGTCACTAGCAGCTCCCGCGTTTTTTACACAGAGTAGTCAGACAAGTCTATGCGAGTGGTTGTTATAAGATGTGTGTGTTCGAGTTAATAAATCTTAATAAAAATCTCAAGTATTATTCACGGGTCTAGTAGCTCCCCCTTACAGTTTTCAGGTGTGGGGTAACGCGGAACACGGTACGAATACAAGGTAACGCGGAACACGGTACGAATACAAGGTAACGCGGGACACGATCCAAAAGTCGGTTAGAAGGAGTGTCGCGGTTCGTTTTATGTTCACGTTATTTTGCGGTGGAAAGTTCGAGTGAAGTAGGCGAAGTACAATGGCTTCCCCAAATTATGACGACGTTAAGAATGCTGAACAGGAGCACCCACCGAATGAGCAGGTATCCGTAGCCGCCTCCGTTGATGATATTATACAGGCTGCTGTGAGAGCCATAATCCTACATCAAGAAGCGCAACAAACTCGTCCAGTTGTTCCGTTGTCACCCACAGTGCACGATAAACCCGTGAAATTCAGTAACCAGGAAATTGCCGCGCTGTTGCCAGATTTCTCCGGCCATGAAGATGATGTCGAAGCTTGGGTTAGAAGATTGGATGCCGTCCAGGCTACTTACCAGGTACCCGAAGAAATTATCCAGCTAATTGCGGTTGGAAAATTAGTTGGGCAAGCAAAAACATGGTTCCACACGAAATTAGAATACATAACGATGCCATGGTCCCTTTTAAAGCTCGAATTGATGAGTATGTTTCAGTGCAGATTAAACAAGGTGGAACTGATGAGAAAAATGGAGAATCGTAAGTGGAAAAAGGGAGAAAAGTTCTCGAAGTACTTCACTGACAAAGTTTCTTTGTGCAATAAATTATCCATGACTGATAGTGATATAATAGACTACGTTATTGATGGATTTGAGTCGGTTCAACTTCAGAGCCAAGCCCGAATGCAGCGCTTTGCTTCACTAGGCGAACTATTAAGTACCATGAAAAATGTAACCAGCGAAGAAAGAAATCACCGCCACGTACCCGATGTAAAAAAAGAACCAAACACCTTTACACCACGTAAAAATCCTTTAGACCATAAACCAAAATGTTTTAACTGTTTTAAGGAAGGTCACAAGATTTCGGATTGTCCACAGCCTAAGAGGGAAAGAGGAAGCTGTTTCAAATGCGGAAAAATGGGACATTTACAGAGGGATTGCACAGCTGCCAAAGAATCCCCCAGACAACAGACATTGCTGATAGAAGAGAAAACCATACCGCCATATTTGGTCCAGATCAAGATGGAATACGGTACAAAGGAGGATAAGGAGATTACATCAGTGGTGGATGGAGGTTCAGGTATTTCTTTAATATCAATTGACTTGGTGGACATGTCAAAAGTGGTACCAGTAAGAGAACATAATTTTACTGGCATTAATAACTCCCGTTTGCAGATCTTAGGTTTATTAAAAACTAATATTTACTTACCTGTATGTAATGTATACTTAGAATGTGACTTTTATGTTGTCCCCCAAAATACCATACCTATTCATAAGTGGATATTAGGACGCAATTTTATAAGTAATCCTAGAATATGTATCACATTGTCCGATGTTATCAATATTACAAAGAATGAAAATTTTCTAGATGGTGGTTTTGGACACAATGAGATTTTATTAATCGAAGATATTAATGACAGCTATGTACCTACCTTAGACGTTGAAGATTCATTGACGCCATCACAAAAATTAGCTGTAAAGCAAACTTACCAAGATTTTTATGCACTCCCTAGTCGGAAAAGTGAACCTGTAATTGATTATGAAGTTAAAGTAAACTTAAAACCCGATCACAAACCGTTTTTCTTCAGACCAAGACGCTTATCACATTTCGAATCGGTAGAGCTTGACAAAATGATTAAAGATTTGTTAGAGCAAAAAATTATTAGACCTAGTAATTCGGAGTATAGTTCTCGAATAGTTTTAGTTAAGAAAAAAGATAATTCCTTGCGTTTGTGTGTAGATTTCAGAGAGTTAAATCAGTCTGTCCTTCGAGATAACTTTCCAGTGCCCGTAGTTGAAGAACAAATAGATAAATTAAAGAACAAAAAATATTTTACACGTTTAGATTTAAAGAATGCTTTCTATCATATAAAAGTTCACAAAGAATCGACAAAATATTTCTCATTTGTTACACCCACTCAGCAGTTTGAATTTGAAAAACTCCCCTTTGGATTATGCAATTCCCCAGCTATTTTCATGCGATTCATATCAAAGATATTTAAAAAATTGATAGAGGAGGGCAAAATTTTGATTTACATCGATGACATTTTGATAGCTACTAAAACGGTAACTGAGAATTTGGAAATTTTAAAAGAAGTATTTACATTGATGGTAGATAACTTGTTGGAGTTAAGGTTAGACAAATGCTCCTTTTTGAAAACTAGTATTAACTATTTAGGGTATATTATCAATAAGGATGGGATTCAACCAAATCAAGAAAATATTGAGGCTATACAAAATTTTCCAATACCGAAAAATAAAAAAGAAGTTCATAGTTTCCTTGGTTTAACTTCGTATTTCCGAAAATTTGTTAAAGATTTTTCCGTTTTAGCAAAACCCCTTTATGATCGCATAAAATTAAACAACGATTTCAAATTCGGCATTGAAGAGATCCGCGTTTTTGAATTACTGAAGAATAAGCTTATTAACGCCCCAGTTTTGAGTATTTACTCTCCTAATGCGCCCACAGAATTGCATTGCGATGCATCGAAGTTAGGTTTTGGTGCCATATTATTACAAAAGCAGGATGACCAAAAGTTTCACCCTATATTTTTCTTTAGTAAAAGAACCACAGAAGCAGAGTCGCGATATCATAGTTATGAGTTAGAGTGTCTAGCAATAAAATATGCCATAGAAAGATTTCACGTTTATCTGTATGGTATCGAATTTAAAGTAGTTACAGATTGTGACAGTTTACGATTGACTTTGAGCAAAAAGGACATAGTACCAAGAATAATGCGTTGGACACTTTTTTTGGAAAATTATCGGTATACGGTTGAACATCGACCAAACGAGCGAATGAAACATGTAGACGCGCTGAGCAGATGCCATAATGTCTTATTATTAGAGGAAAGCAGTTCAGAACAGATTTTAGCTTTAAAGCAACAAAGCGATGAAGAAATTACAAAGATAAGAGAGAAATTAATGACAACTGAATTACCCCTGTTTGAATTAAGGCACGGTTTAGTTTATAGAAAGACGAAAAAGGGTATAAGGTTTTACGTTCCTAAGGTTCTAGAAGATAATATCATTAGGTGCAATCATGATGACATGGGTCACGTAGGTGTAGAAAAGGTAATGGAGTTAACAAGTCGAACGTATTGGTTTCCGGAAATGAAAAGAAAGGTGCAGGAATATATAAGTAACTGTTTAAAGTGTATAGTGTATCAGCCAGATTACGGGAAAAAAGAGGGTATATTACATAGCATTCCAAAAGGAACAGTTCCGTTTGATACTGTGCATATTGATCATTATGGCCCCCTTGAAAAATGCAAGAATGGTGACAAATACGTTTTCTTAGTAGTTGATGGCTTTTCAAAGTTTGTCAAGTTATATGCGTGTAAAACTGCAAATACCAATGAGTTTATGAAACATTTGCGGTCTTATTTCACGGAATACAGTACTCCAGTGCGCTTAGTTTCGGATAGAGGTACTTCATTAAAGTCAAAAGCGTTCGAAGAGTTTTTAAACGAAAATGAGGTCAAACATGTATTGGTAGCGACGAGGACCCCTCGCGTGAACGTTCAGGTAGAAAGGGTTAATAGAACTCTTACACAAATGATGGCCAAATTATCAAAGGAAAGAGATGAGTGGAATAAAACCTTGAAGCAGGTCGAATTTTGTATGAATAATACTGTTTCAAAAACAACAGGACAAGCTCCTAGTAAATTAGTGTTTGGTAAATATTAGAGAGGAAAATGTGAGAACAAGTTAAAACAATTTTTAGAAACTTTAAATGAAAATGAAACAGATTCAATAAGTTTAGAAGAATTGCGCCAAGAGGCGTCGGAAAAAATATCGAAATCGCAAGAATCTAACAAAAAATATTTGACAAAAGAAAAGACACCCCCCAAATATTCTGTTGGTGATAAAATTATGATTAGTAATGTTGACACGAGTATAGGCACTAACAAAAAATTATTACCTAAGTACAGAGGCCCTTACGAAATTAGTGTAGTTTTAGACAATGATCGGTATATAGTTAAAGACATTGAAGGGTTTCAAATAACCCAAATGCCTTATGAAGGTACACATGAGTCTTCGCAAATTAGACCGTGGATAGCTGACTAAATCTGATTGGGTCCAACCGCCTGAGTGTAACTTATCTGTGAAATTTATGTTCTTTTTATGCCAGAAGTATTTGTTATGTACCTACCTGTCTTATGTTTATGAAAATGAGAATTTATGTAATACTCACCTTATGTACCCTTATGATTATGGTTATGGAAAATTATGGTGTTTATGTCTTTATGCCTTTTATGAAACTTATGTCCTTATGTATCTTATGTTCGTATGGAAACGAGCTTATGTTATGGTTAGGATTTATGTACTTATGTGTTTATGTTATGTAAACAAGCTTGTGACTTATTATGGAAAAACTTATGAAGGAAGGAAAATATATTTAGGCATGACGAGATAATTAAGGATTAGGTTACTGAATGAGTTATTACTCATAGGTTGTACCATTACTCAGATTAGTTCTTTCTCATGTATATTGTTGTCTTTACGAAATGCTCCAATTGTTAGGTTAAGTTATTATTAAGGAAGCTGCCAGGAAAGATCGAGGCGATCTTTTGTCAGGTTGACCGAACTGTAGGACGATAGAATTCAAATTTGAATTTGGCGGTCAATCTCGATGACAGATGGCAGCCCCGACTGTCACTAGCAGCTCCCGCGTTTTTTACACAGAGTAGTCAGACAAGTCTATGCGAGTGGTTGTTATAAGATGTGTGTGTTCGAGTTAATAAATCTTAATAAAAATCTCAAGTATTATTCACGGGTCTAGTAGCTCCCCCTTACAAACTTTTTTATTATTATGTGCATATGCAAGATGTTTTATATAATATTATAACTCCCTTTTATATTATTCAATTTTTACTAAATAAAAAGTTTGAAAATACCCAATGACATAGAATTTGTTCTTTAATATGATGAAAAATTTCCATACTTTTTAAAAAAATTTTAAAATTTTACAGACATAATCTTTAAACTAGAAGACTAAGAATATATTTAATTAGGTATATGCAGTGGCGGCTCGTAACTAAAACTAGAGGGGGTGCTGCGACGACGTTTACGTTAAAATTGTGTAAAAGCAAATGAGTTAAAAAAAATTAATAGCATAAACCACCTCTGTTGCTTCTCAATAGAAATCTCAGCTCTAGGAAAATTTAAAAATGCAACATTTCGAGGAAAAATTGGAATTTTGTGATTAAATAACGAATTTCATCTGTTTTTTAGAAACTTTCCCGAGCTTGAAATATATATTTTTTAAAACGAATATTTTTTTCTTTTTAAATATCAACTTTTTGAGAAAAATGTCAAATTAAAACTAAAGATTAAAGAAATATTAACAAAAATTTCTATTTTTAAAATTGCTTGAAGTTTTGAAACAAATTTCGAAAAAAAACTTGCAGTTCAATTACAAATAAATTTCCAAAATGTGAATTTTAATTACAAAGGATCGACTTCAAGCTGAAATATTTGATCTTTGAAGTTTCTCTTGGAACTTAAAAATTACTAAAGAAAATTTAAATTAGAACTATAATTGTGAATTTTTTAAGATGTTGAGAATTTTTAATTGCGAAATTTCGACTTTTCTAGAAATGTTGATTCAGTTTTAAAAAGTCCTACTTTAAAAGTCAAAATTTTGAGAATATTTATGATGATTATTTTATTTTTAAAAATTGTTTTTGTTCATTGATTCCGACATTGCAATTTTTTCAAAAATTTTATATCCGAAAAAAAATTTCAACTTTTTTCTAGAAATGTTGTCTGCTTTTATCCAAATTTTGAGGTTAATCTTTAAATTTCAATCTATTTTTTTATCGAAATTTGACGAACTTGACAATTCCAAGAATAAATTTAACAAATAAAAATAACAGTTCTAGAAAAATTGGAAAATTCGATTCAGAATTTCTTCGGTTGTACAACATAGTGGTAAGTTTTTTTAGCGAAATATCAAATCGCAAAAAAAGTTGAAATTTAGAAGGTTCATTTTTTCTTGAAATTCAATATTTTACTCAAAATTGAAAATTACTTTTTTTAAAATTTCTTCGTTTTTCCCAAAATGTTAACTTTTTTAGAGAAATATTAGGGTTCTTTTTAAAAATTTTTTGTCAAAATTTTCACACACACACATGAAAGCAATCACTAAACACGTACTTAATCGATTTAAAAAATGTTAACCCCAAGCGGGGTGAAAAAGAATATTAAAGTGAACATTGAAATTTAAAATTTTTTTTACAAGGCAAAAATTGGGTTTTGAAAAACAATTTTGCTCGAACATTTAAAAAGTCGAAATTTTCGAAAAACTTAAAAAAAATTTCGAAACAAGACGCATTTTTAAGTCCTAAGGGGGTAACAAACGGTTTTATTAAATATTAAAAAATTTCAGCACTTTCTTTTAGAAGCTAAAAATTAGGTTTTCTAAAACAATTTTGGTTCAACAAGACATTTTGAAATGTCGAAAGTTTCAAAAAAAATCGAAAATTTCAATAGTTAACATTTTGAAAAACTGTAAAATGTTTTAAAAAAGTCGAAATTTTTAAAAAAGACTGAAATTTTTAAATCAGGACAAAATTTTGAAAAAGGTCCAGATTTTCAAAAAAAAACGAAATCTTCAAAAAAATCTAAATTTTCAAACAAATTTAAATTTTCAAACAAATCGAAATGTTCAAAAAAATTTTTTCAAATAAAAGTCGAAATTTAAAAAAAAGCCGAAATTTCGAAAATAAGTCGTAACTTTCAAAATACTTCGAGAAAAGATCAAAAATTTTAAAAATAATTGGAGTTTTTAATAAAAAATAAAAATCAACAAAAATCAAAATTTTCCAAAAAATTTGGAAAATCGAAATTTTCCAAATTCTGAGAAAAATTAACAACATAAAAATCAAAATTCGAGCAAAATCAAATTTAAAATAAAAATCGAATTTTCAAAAAGGCAAAATTTTGAAAGATTCAACATTTAAAAAAGTTTAAATTTTCACAAAAAGTAAATATTTTAATAAAGCCGTAAGTTTTCAAAACTGTAGAATTTTTGGTAAATTTCAAAATTTTCAAAAAAAGTTAAAATTGAGAGAACAAATCAAATTTTTGAAAAACGGTCGAATTTCAAAAAATAAATTATAAAATGCGGAAATTTTTGAGGTTGAGTTTGCAAATAAATTAAAAATATGAGAGGAGCCAAAATTCTCACAAAAAATCAAAATTTCTAGAAACATCCAAACGAAAATCTTAACAAAAGTGGAAACTTTCAATTTTTTACAAAATCCTGAAAAAGGTTAAAATTTTGAAAGATTCCAATTTTCCTAGAAAGAAAATCGAAATTTCGAGAAAAAATTTGAAATATCTGTACAATAAAGTCGAAATTTTAGGAAAGTAATCCATCGGTTATTACTTTTTTTTTTCAGAAACATATCAAAATGCGGAAGCAATGGAAAATTTTCCTAAAATTTTTTCGTTTCTTTCCAAAATCTTGACATTTTTATAAAAATGTCAGAATTTTTTTCCAAAAATTGTTAGACAAAACTAAAAAATAAATTTTGAAATGTCAAAACGCCGTGAAAAATCCTAACATTTTTAAAAGCAAATTAGAGGAACATAAAAAATCGGGAGAAGTTAAAATTTCCAGGAAAATTTTAAAAACAAATTTGCTGGAAAAGTAGGAATTTCCAGAAAATTTATTTATATGATATACTTAGGAAAATAGAAACTTTCCAAAAAACTTTTCCAACAAAATATTAGAAAAAATTAAATATTTTTCTACAATACAGTGGAAATTGCGAAATCGGATAAAAACTCGAAAATTTCGTATTATTTTTTTTTCAGAGAAATATCAAAATGTGAGAAGAGTTGGATTTATATTGTTTCTTGAAATTTTCATTATTGTCTCAAAATTTTAACACTTAGAGAAATTTAACCCTTCTTTTTCAAAATTTCAATTCTTTCTCGAAATATTGATTACTATTTCAAAAGTTTTACAATAACTAGTTTTTGAAAATGCGTTTTTCATCAAAATTAAAAATAAAATAGATTTTAGAAGATCCCAACATGAAAGAAAGATAAGGTTTCTATAAAAGAAATCAGAGAAAATTTAAAATTTCAATAAAAAAGTTTTTAATAAAAAATCTTTAAAAAAAACCCAACATTTTGAAAAAAACTTGAAAGCGGAATTGGGGGTGCTGCAGTTCCTCAGTGCATATATGCGAGCCGCCACTGGGTATATGTCAGTTTATAAATTGACATCTTTAGAGTTTTTATTCGTGTTTATTGCAACATTACATTCTGAAGGATTTTTTGTTGAAAATTTTGTCAATACCTTAGTCTTCTCTAGGAATTTCAATGTAATGTAAACAATATTTAGACATAATTACCATCGTAATAGTCCCTTTGCCTGCGGGGATTTTAATGGCAATAAACATGCAATTAGTATATACAGGGTGTTTTCGAAAAAATGCCATAACTGAAGGAGCAAAATTTTTGAACGATTTTAAGAAAAAAGTTTATATCTGCATACGTCCGCTTTATTTTTAAGATAGAGGGTGTTAAAAATTGAGAACAAATTAGGTTTTTCCTTCAATATCGTTTGAAATATTTTTTTGAATTTTGGTTGATAATAACTGGGCATAAAAATGCATTTTCTGCAAGTAAAATATTTGTTCTACTTCTATCAGTGGCGTCCGCAATAACATTTCCCTATGTAATCTTAACGAAAAAAATGGCAAGTCACTGCGTTTTTTAAATACAAGTACCAATTTCATAAGCAACCTTAACTTCTTGGTAAAAATCCTCCCTTGAATTGTTTAGGTGACGAATGCTTTTGCATTAAAAAATCATTTATCTTTAAAAAACCATTATGTGGACTTATTTCATGTTATGGCTTTATTAATTATTAAAAATACTTATTTAAAAAAAAAACATGTATATCTAAGTTATCTAACATAAATTCTCCCTAATAATCCACAATGATCAAAGTTCTCTTAAAATGACATATTACTTTGTAGAAAAGGATATCAAGGGCCCATTGAAATGTAAAGAAATTTATTTTATTTTTTTTTTATCAAAAATCATTCATCGGACAAAAAAAGTTAAGAAGAAATTTGTTATTAACGAATAAAAAGTATTAATGAAAACCTTATCTATTTTGAAAAAAAAAATCAGTAACGTGATTTTTTTTCTTTTTATTTTGATTAAAAATGTTCAAGGACATGTTAATCGAAAACTTCGTTCTAGGAAAAAATTCTGGGGGGAATTTTTACCAAGAAATAAAGAATGTTTATGAAATTTGTACCTCTTTTGGGAAATTTTGCATTATAAAGAAAAGATATCGATAAGGCATCTTTAGCTTTTATCCATGTTCATTGCAAAACTACATTCTGAACAATTTTTATTTGAAACTTTTTTCAATACCTCAGATTCGTCAATGTAAGCAATATTATGAAATAATTATGGTAATAATAACCCCTTGGCCTGCGAGGATTTTGATGGTTGTAAACAAGCAATTAGAGTATAAGAACAAATCTGTTGTGAATCATTAGAGGTTATCAATTTTAGAGAGAAATTTTGTCTTGCAAAACAACATACTTTATACGTTCATGAGCCAGATTTTTAGTTTTCAACTATGTTGCCAATTAAAAAAACATCATGACCAAAGATGATTTTTGCTAATCAAAAAAGCTCTAAATATAACCAAAAAAAAAACACCCTAAAATACAACCTTGTCTACTAAAATAAAGAAAAATATGTTCTCTAAAAATAATTTTTGTCAACCAAAAGTGAAGTGACACGTGTTTCAAAATTTCTTTGTCGACTAAAGGGAAAACAACAAATAAATATAGTTTGTGACTAATCAAAAAATTATAGAAAATTAGAACAATGCAACTCAAATCGTAACTAGTTTCGGCCGACGTACTCTACTGCAACGCTTTTCTTACTTTACATCAATGTTCACCGTCAACGCGACCGTTCTGTCCTCGACCGCTGCATGGCATAAAGCGGCGGTCAAATAACGCCGTTCTTTTATGTTGCCGTTTTGTAGGAAACCCTGGGTAGGACGGTGGCTTGTTACGTTGTAGGTCGGAGTTCGAACCCAGCTACCGATCACGCGATGGATGGACGGATATGATAGTGAGATTATAAGAGGAACTCTTTAGTTTTTCAGGTGTGGAACTCTAAAAAAACAAATTTATTTATTTAGTCAAAATTCTGTTTCCAAAACGCTATCTTTGATTGTGTTTCTTGCAAACGTATTCGAGCTATAAACAGTTTGATTGCCAAACTTTTCTGCTTTATATATGTAACCTATCAGTTTCAATAATGGTATACTGCTCAAATTGATCATGCAAAATTGTAATTTAAATCGTCGCAACTGCATTAATGTTATACGGCAAAGTAAACAAACATTTACGTTCATAGAATAACAATTTGTGATTCGCAATTAATATTATCCGGTGGTAAATCCGAATCGATAAATTAATGTGTGTGATTGATTTAATGCGGTCAACATAATGGATATGATTTGCTTCTGTACACGTTGATAACGTTTAAAATAAACATGGCTCTTGTCCAGAGTTACTTTGGTAATAACCAGTGGCGGCTCATAACCAAAACTAATGGGGGTGCTGCGACAATGTTTAGCGTTTTAAAGTTTTTAAGATTTCGACCAGTGGCGGCTCGCGTATAGGCACTGTGGAACTGCAGCACCCCCATTTCGCTCACGAGTCTTTTCTCAAAATTTTCCGAAGAATTTTCCTTAAATTTTTTGTGAAAATTTTAAATTTTCTTTGTTTTTTTTTATAGAAATGTCAAGTTTCTTTTACGAAGTTACTGGATTTTAAAATCTATATAATTTTATTTTAATTTTTGTAAAAATTTTGAGAAAATAATTAAAATTAACTCTTCTTGCATTTTAATATTTCTTTAAATAAATAATAGCGAATATTCGAGCATTTACCTTAAATCTAAATGTCAACTTTTTTGTATACAAATTTTGAGTTTCTTCTAGATATTTCGATTTATTTAAGAAAATTTTAATCTTTTCTGTGAAATTTCCATTTTTTCCTTAATATTTTATAAAAAGGATTTTTTGTATTTAATTCCTATTTGAAAATTTTGTTCTTAAAATTTTTTCTGGAAATTTTAACTTCTCCAGATTTTTTTTATGTTCCTCAAATTTGCTTTAAAACTGTCAAGTTTTTTTTACTAGACTTTGACATTTCCTGGTTCATTTTATTTTCTAATTTTGATAAAAATATTTACCAAAAAACCCTAAAATTTCTATAAAAATGTCAACATTTTGGAAAAAACGAAGAAATTTTAGGAAAAAAATTAATTTTTAACTCCTTTCGCATTTTGATATTTTTCTAAAATAAAATAACAACCATGGGTTATTTTCGTAAAATTTCAATTTCAACTTTTTGTAAAGATATTTCAAAATTTTCTCAAAGAAATTTTGATTTTTTTCCCATGAAATTTGTGTTTTTCTTTAAATATTTTATACAAAGAAATTTTTTTAGAATTTCAACTTTTGTCTTTCAAATATTATTTCTTGCAAACATTTTTCATTTCTCTAATTTGTTTTAAAATTTTGCAATTTTGATAAGAAACTGAAAATTATTAAGTACTAGGTGGCCCTGGCGAACTTCGTAATACCTCAGAATTAATAAATATTGACTCATTAGAAAGAACAAAAGAAAATAAGAATTTTGAAAAAAGTTTATTTTTTGTTTGTTTGCATTTTTAAAATAGTCGACATTTTCAATAATTGTGCGAATGGCAAAAGGCAAAATTTTGGAAAAATATCGACATTTAAAATAAATTACAGAATTTTTAATTAAACTTTCAAATAAGCTAAAATTCGGTACCAGACTCTGAGATATTCAATGCCACAACCCTAGCTTCACCATGTTTTTCCATAGCTGAGTTACAGATTCGAGTAACACACGCCAGTAGATCGCCAGTTGAGCTTTGTTGTCTGAAACCGTATTGCCTGTCCAAAAAGGTTCTATTCTCCTCCAGATATTTGAGAATCTCGATGTTGATAACTTTTTTCATCACTTTAGACATAACAGGAAACAAAGATATAGGGCGATTGTTGTTAGCAAGATTCCTTTTTCCTTTTTTTGGAGGCAGGCTGCATTCTAGTAGATTTCCAGATGTTAGGGAATGCACTATTGCTGTAAGAGAATGTGAACAATTTGCTTAGGACAGGAGTCTACTCAGGAGCGCACTTCTTAAGAACAATAGCAGGGATACCATCAAGCGCCCAGAAGCTTTCGATGTGTCGAGCTACAGAAGAATCTTCCTGACTGTGCGTTGTCTGAAAACAACTTCAGGCATCGAAGTGTCAACCGGAAGAATAAGAGCGTTTCGAGAATCAAGGTTGACATCTAACTAGCTACTAGTTAGATACCTAACTAGCTACTAGTTAGATACCTAACTAACTACTAGTTAGATACCTAACTAGCTACTAGTTAGATACCTAACTAGCTACTAGTTGGATACCTAACTAGCTACTAGTTGGATACCTAACTAGCTACTAGTTAGATACCTAACTAGCTACTAGTTAGATACCTAACTAGCTACTAGTTAGATACCTAACTAGCTACTAGTTAGATACCTAAGTAGCTACTAGTTAGATACCTAACTGGCTACTAGTTAGATATCTGACTAGTTCCTAGCTACTTTTAAGTCTGAGGAAACCGTGCATCGATTTGACGTCCGATAGATTGAATACCGCGTCGAGGGTAGTTTCTATTGTCAATTTGAATACTACAGAATGATGGCCAAAAGTCGCCTCTACCTAAATCGTCATCGTTGGGTGAAAGTCTTCAAATTTTGCGTTAATTATTAATTTCTATCCTGAATGTAGGTTGAAATCTCTCGAAATGGTGCTAAATGAAAATCAATTCCCTATAAATAAAAACCATTATGTCGATAATGCTGTAAAGCGACTCTCGATGCTATTAAAAAGGGCTATTATAAAGGTAACGGCGCAATTATAACTGATTACGAGACTTGCATGGCTCACAAAGATTACAAAAGTTCCGTAACTGCGGCTATCGGTCCCTATTCATGGCCTAATTGACCTCTGCCAGTTCCTTTCTCAATGTTGCAAACAAACTAGTCAGCAGACTCATTTGTATGGTTGGATGACTGAAATATCAAGCCGGAAACTTGGGTCTAGCGCACGTCGGTCAGCTTGGTCTAACTAATTCAATTAAAGGCCAAATCCCATAAATGCGATTTCTCCAGCAACACCAGTTGTGGTTATTAAAACTGCTTATAACTCGTACTCGTGTACGCCGCATTGCAGCTATGGCGCTTTTGTCGTCCGGCATATTTACAACTTAATACTTCAAAGCACGCACTCAATAACTTTCGTTATTATTATTCCCATTTCAAGGATTAAGAACCGTTAAACTTTAAAGGTTTTTAATCAGCTAATGCTTTAGAAAAACAGAAATCACTTTTAAGTACCAAATGTAATAATTACTTTTATGGGAGATTCGTTAATTAATGGGGCGTGAATAAATTTTGTTAATTTAGTTTTAATTTGGGTTGTGGCATTAACGAGGGTTTCAATCAACGTAACTACTTCGTTTCTGTGATAATGCAAATTTAGTGCAGAGATCGACTGACAAATAAATTCCCATTTTATAGCAAAAATGATCTGATAGATATTAGAACAAACTTCCTGTATGCAAATTTTAAATATGTTAAGGGTACGTTTAGATTAGACACTTTATTTTGTACATTTCCCTCTGACATAAGTGTCATTTATCTAGAGAGAAGCTATCGGAGACTTACCTACGCAGCTGGGAGGAGATAGCTTCCCTCAGGATAGTTGAACTTATGTCAGAAGGAAAATATATTTTATGTCAGAGAGAAACGTACGGAATAAAGTGTCTAATCTAAAAGCACCCTTAGACATTGTCGGACTAGTTAGAAGATTTATCACTTTCACTACTTCCACCCTAAACTAGAACTGAACGACTTTATGATTTCCTTGCTGCATTTTTTTTTAATGGAGGATGGTGATGGCAAAGGTTTTTTAAAAGAGAGATTCTGATCTCTCTAAAAATGATAGCTTTGCTATCGAAGCTGTGCCATTTAAGTATTGACCTCATTTTTAACCCTAAATGAGCACTGGCCTGTACTTTAGGCAGCTGCACTTTCACAGACACCATTCACAGACGATCATTGTGGAAACGAATTTCCCACAACAGACTTGAGATGACGTTAAGGTCAATAAAATATCCCTGCCGATAGGCAAATCAAACTGTATAAGATTTTATAGGTTGCTAATATTTCATCAGTGCACTTTAAAATCGTAACAAATCCTTACATAAAATTTTTGATCACTTAAGAAACCAATTACCAATAGTAATCGTAGTTAAAGGTTTTTGCTGCTCAAGCTAAATGTACCAGCCACTAATACTCGATTTTTAGCATATATTGTATTCATGGATACAATAATATTGTAAAGAAATGTAAATTGTAGAATTTAGTACGTAAGAAAAGTTTCTAGAAAGATCTGATAAGGGAAGAGCGGCCACGATAATGAAGCAAACGTCAGATAAGCGTTCCAGAATTTTTGGCAAACGATAAGCCCTATCTGCGAGATTTTTCTAGAATCTGGAAGCCAAAACTATATAAGGCGGTCGCCTTTTCCTCAAGTCAGTCAGTCAGTTAGAGTCAGTGTAATTAAATAGTGAGTTAGCAGTTAGAGGTCAATAAATGAGTTAATTGTTCAGTTGTAGTGATCCTAGTTTAGGTTTAAAAATAAAGTGGGTATTATTCAATTCACGTATTAATCAATTCGAACCAATAGCTCGCAACAATATAAATCTCGAAAGCTGCTTTGTGGTAGATTTTCTACGTCGACAACACTGCACTATACTTACGCGATACCTGCCACACAAACCAGCTGTACTAATCGAGTTTTGAGAATGTTGCTACTATTTCAAGATGTGCCCTTAACATGCAGAATGAAGCATCGAATTTCCGTGAGTCAAATTACGTTTATACAAAAAGAGATCCACTTCCAATCTTTAATATTTTACTGTTTCATTCACAATATTACTCTACTTGATATATTACTTTTTTATCAAAATTGAAATAACACGAAAGGAGAATAGAATCATCTTGGACAGACAATACGGTTTCAGACAACAATACTCAACTACAGGATATACTTTTTCCGGGATTGGACCGTGGCAAAGAACTACTAAAATTGTTAGACGTTTCACCCACCATCGTAGGGGGCTTCTTCAGGAACAAAGAAAAGAAACAATAAATGTAAAGAGGAATATAACGGAATATGCAAAAATCAAAAGGCCAATGTCACTCAACTGGCGATCTACTTGAATATGTTACTCCTAACTTTATGCTATGGAAAAACATGGTGAGGCTAGGATTATGGCATTGGATATTTCAAAGGCCTTCGACAAAGTCTGGCACGGATCTCTTCTCACCAAATTCACATGTTATGGTCTTCCTTCTGGTTTCTGTCTTTTAATATCCAGATCTCTTCAGATCGTGATCGATGGCATCTCATCCAAGATACTTGCGAGTAATGCAGGGGTGCCTCAAGGGTTTGTCTTGTCTCCTACTCTGTTTATGTTACACATAAACAATCTCTTAGCTTCAACTTCCAATTTGACATACAGCTACGCAGATGATAGTAGCTCGGTGTCACCTTTTTTCTCCGACAACTCAGGCGGCGCTGCTTCAGATCGAGTAAGGGAACACCAGACGCGAATGATTAATCGGGACCTCGTAATCATTCTGGAATGGAGTAAGAAAAGTCTGGTTGACTTCAATGCTTCAAAAACTCAGGCCACGGTTTTCTCTAAGAAAACATCAAGAGATAATGCAACAAACATACCAATGAACGGTAAAATCTTCCCGATGGGATCTAATCTGTCTATCCTAGGAGGTAATACGAGCACTAATTTCTCTTGGGACGATCATGTGCACGCGATTGCCAAGTCCGCCTCTCAGAAGCTCAGCTTTCTTTTTAGAGCTAAAAAGTATTTCACGTATCATCAGCTACTCACACTATACAAAGTTCAAGTTGAGCCAACACCATCCAATTCGGTTCTCATGTTTGGAGTTTAGCCTCAAAGCACACTTTAGCCTTTCTTGGATTCAATTCAAAGAAGAGCGATTCGCCTAATTGATGAGAGTTTGACCGATTCTCTCAAAACACTAGAGCACAGGCGGATGCTTAGTGATTTATCTCTTTTCTATAAGTACTTTCATGGGAGATGCTCACAAGAATAGGATTGATTATCCCAAGGGCAAGGGTTTTAGAGCATACAAGACAGCCGAAGATAGCAGATTCCTGTGCGATGCCAGCTTGATATAGTAAGGACTTCTGGAGCACAGGCGGATGCTTAGTGATTTATCTCCTTTCTATAAGTACTTTTATGGGAGATGCTCACAAGAATATGATTAATTCCCCCAAGGGCAAGAGTTTTAGAGCATACAAGACAGCCGGAGATAGCAAATTCCTGTGCGGTCCAGCTTGACATAGTGAGGACTTCTATCTACGGAGACTCTTTTTTCTATTGAACTTCCAAGCTATGAAACTTGTTAACGAACGGAATTTTCCCTAAAAATTACCATCTATTCTTGTTTAAAAAGGCGGCTCATCGTCATCTGTCCTTGTTTCCTGCATCCTACTCGCAGTGCTTTGAAGGCAGGGGTTGCCCTTTGCGAGTGGATTGAACTTAAAAAAAAGATAAATCTCCAGTTTGGCCGCAATAAATTAAAATTTTTTCAAAAACATTCTTTCGCCATTCTGGCAGCGAGCAAAACGTAAGGAAGGAAGGAAACCGCTGTCAAATCACGTGGTGGAGTTGATCAGGACAAAAATCGTGCCAGGAAGAAGGCAAGGCGAACCAATCTCCAAGCAAATAAGGCAAAAGTTGGTAGACTCTTTCACGAGCCCAAGTATGAACTTAAACAGCAAAGGATTTCTAAGTTTCAGGAACAACTAAGAAGCTGCAACCTCGAAAACTCCTCAGACCTCTGGCAAACAACCAAAGTTCTAAAAGGGGATAGAAATTCCATCCCTCCGATTCACGGACCTCAAGGAATGGCTCGCTCAGAACAGGATAAGGCCTCAGTATTTGCAGGGACCAAAGTTCTAAGAGGGGATAAAAAACTCATCCCTCCGAATCAAGGACACCAAGGAATGGCTTGCTCGCAACAGGATAAGGCCTCAGCGTTCGCCGAGACCTTTTGAAAGGCACTTCGAGCCTACACTTAAGGAAGAGAGCAAAAACTTGGTAGAAAGAGGAATGGCTTGCTCGCAACAGGATAAGGCCTCAGCATTCGCCGAGACCTTTTGAAAGACACTTCGAGCCTACACTTAAGAAAGAGAACATAAACTTTGTAGAGAGAGTGTCCAAGATCTTCAGTGGGAAAATTCAGACGTGTAAAACGTCATCCAACCGACTGACATAGAGAAAATCCAAAGCTTTCTGCATAAGCAAAACGTTAAGAAGGCCCAGGTCCAGACGGAATCCCGAACCAAGCTATGAAGAATCTTCCAGACCAAGCTGTCAAATACTTTGGAGCCATAGTGAATTCAATGTTCAAAAATTGGTTTTTTCCTACAAGGTGGAAGTCGGCAAACGTTATCTTCATTCCTAAGCTAGGTAAGGCAGGGAATTTTCTCCAAAAATACAGGCCAATGAACCTCTTATCCAACTTGGGTAATGTGACGAAGAGGATTCTGAAGAAGCGTCTGAAGAACATCATCGGCGATCGCGATATCATTTCTAAGGAACAATTTGGGTTCCAACCAATGCACTGTACCTTGGACCAGTTGCTACGAGTGGTTTAAAAAATCACCTACAGCATGAACTGGAATCAGGTGGTAAAGCAATTTCCTTCGATATCTTTGAGGCATTTGGTACAGTTTGGCATCAAGGATTAGTCTAAAAGATGCATCATTTTGGGTTACCCCTAACAATGGTTTAAATGGAAAGCATGTTCCTGCATCAGCGCTCATTTAGAATAAAGGAGGAACAAGAACTATCTAACCAATAAAGTTTGTGGTGCGGTGTACCTCATGGTTCTGTCTTGTCACTACTCCTATACTCTTTGATTACAGCAAGAACCGACCAGACGATATTAGCACCTTATGCAGACGACACAAATTTAAGGACTAATTCTCTAAATGCAGAATTTTTCACCAGACAACTACAGAGAGCTACAGACAGACTTCTAGAATATTTTAGTCAATGGAGAATACAAGTCAACGAAGACAAGACCCAAGCAGTCTTTTCTACAAGAAGACTTTTTAGAAAACTCTTCAGAAGAAGACTTAAATCATATGAGCATGTTAATGTTCATGGGCAAAACGTCGACTGAAGACTTCATGAAAAGTATCTAGGAGTACTACTCGACAAAAAACTGACATTTCAGGCTCATATCGATTATGCAGTGTCGAAGGCTAGAATGCTAAAGGAACTGCTGCTAGCAATGCTTCGTGGAAATGACAAACTGCCAATTGGGCTTAAATTGTTGCTATACACATCAATCATAAGGTAGGGGTATGACGCACCTCAAGGTTTTGCCTTGTCGCCGCTCCTATACTCTCTGTTTACAGCAGACATTTGACCAGATGACATTAGCAACTTATTTGAATGACACAGCGTTATTGCCAAATTCTCTAAGTCCAGAATTGGTCACCAGACGATTACAGACAGCTACAGACACACTCTTTGAATACTTTGGTAAATGAAGAATTTAAGCCAAAACAGACAAGACCCAAGAAGTCTTCTTTAGCAGAAGAATACTCTCACTTTATAATCATATTCATGTTCATGGGTAAAACGTCGACTGAAGACTTTAAGCAAAGTATTTAGGTTCCAATACACTGTAATTTGGATCAGTTGCTACAAGTGGTTGAAAAACACTTAGAGCATGATCTGGAGTCAGGTAGTAAAGCAATTTTCTTCGATATCTTTAAGGCATTTGACATCAAGGATTAGTCTAAAAGATGCATCATTTCGGGTTACCTCTAACAATGGTTCAAATGGTAAGCCTATTCCTGCACCAGCGCTCATTTATAATGGAGGTGGGATAGGAACTATCTAACCAGTATAGGTTGTGGTGCGGTGTACCTCAAGGGTCTGTCTTGTCAACGCTCCTATATTCTCCGTTCACAGCAGACATCCCAAGAACCTACCAGACGATATTAGCACCTTATGCAGACGACACAAATTTAATGGCTAATTCTCTAAATCCAGAATTGGTCACCTGATAACTACAGAAAACTACAGACTGATCTCTAAAATAGTTTAGTCAATGAAGAATACAAGTTAACGAAAACAAGACCCAAGCAGTCCTTTCTATAAAAAAAACTTTTTAGAAAACTCTTCAGAATAAGACTCAAATCATATGACCATGTTAATGTTCATGGGCAAAACATCGACTGAAAACTTGTAGCAAAATATGTGGGTGTAATACTTAATAAAAGAGTGACATTTCAGGCTCACATCGATTGGGCAGTGTCGAAGGCTAGAATGCTAAAGGAACTGCTGCTAGCGATTGTTTGAAGAAATAGCAAAATGCCAATTGGGCTTAAATTGCTGTTATACACATCAATCATAAGGTTAAAGTATGACGTATCTTAAGGTTCTGCCTTGTAGCTGTTCCTATACTCTCTGTTGACAGCAGTCATTCGACGAGATGACATTAGCAACTTATGCAGACGACACATCATTATTAACAAATTCTCTAAGTCCAGAATTGGTCACCAGACTACTATAGACAGCTACAGACACACTTCTTGAATACTTTGGTAAATGGATGAATCCAAGTCAATGCAGAAAAGACCCAAGAAGTCTTCTTCACCAGAAGAAGACCCCAATCATATGGTCACCTTCATATCCTTAGGCAAAATGTCGGCTGAAGACTTAAGGCAAAGTATTTAGGTGTAATACTGGACAAAAGACTGACATTTTAGGCTCATATCGATTATGCAGTGTAGAAGGCTAGAATGCTAAAGGAACTGCTGCTAGCAATGCTTCGTATAAATGACAAACTGCCAATTGGGCTTAAATTGTTGCTATATACATCAACCATAAGGTTGGGGTATGAGGCACCTCAAGGTTTTGCATTGTCGCCGCTCCTATACTCTCTGTTTACAGCAGGCATTCGACCAGATGACATTAGCAAGTTATGTAGACGACATAGCGTTATTGCCAAACTCTCTGAATCCATAATTGGTCACCAGACGACTACAGACAGCTACAGACAAATTTCTTGAGTACCTTGGTAAATCAAAAATCCAAGTCCAAAAAAGACAAGACCCAAGAAGTCTTCTTTGGCAGAAGAATACTCTCACCTCATGATCATATTCATGTTCATGGGTAAAACGTCGACTGAAGACTTTAAGCAAAGTATTTAGGTTCCAATACACTGCAATTTGGATCAGTTGCTACAAGTGGTTAAAAAACACTTACAGCATGATCTGGAGTCAGGTAGTAAAGCAATTTTCTTCGATATCTTTAAGGCATTTGACATCAAGGATTAGTCTAAAAGATGCATCATTTCGGGTTACCTCTAACAATGGTTTAAATGGTAAGTCTATTCCTGCACCAGCGCTCATTTATAATGGAGGTGGGATAGGAACTATCTAACCAGTATAGGTTGTGGTGCGGTGTACCTCAAGGGTCTAGTCTTGTTACCGCTCCTATATTCTCCGTTCACAGCAGACATTCCCAAGAACCTACCAGACGATATTAGCATCTTATGCAGACGACACAAATTTAGTGGCTAATTCTCTAAATCCAGAATTGGTCACCTGATAACTACAGAAAACTACAGACTGATCTCTAAAATAGTTTAGTCAATGAAGAATACAAGTTAACGAAAACAAGACCCAAGCAGTCCTTTCTATAAAAAAAACTTTTTAGAAAACTCTTCAGAATAAGACTCAAATCATATGACCATGTTAATGTTCATGGGCAAAACATCGACTGAAAACTTCTAGCAAAGTATGTGGGTGTAATACTTAATAAAAGAGTGACATTTCAGGCTCACATCGATTGGGCAGTGTCGAAGGCTAGAATGCTAAAGGAACTGCTGCTAGCGATTGTTTATAGAAATAGAAAACTGCGAATTGGGCCTAAATTGTTGCTATACACATCAATCATAAGGTTAAAGTATGACGTATCTTAAGGTTCTGCCTTGTAGCTGTTCCTATACTCTCTGTTGACAGCAGTCATTCGACGAGATGACATTAGCAACTTATGCAGACGACACATCATTATTAACAAATTCTCTAAGTCAAAATTGGTCAGACGACTACAGAGAGCTACAGACACACTTCTTGAATACTTTGGTAAATGGATGAATCCAAGTCAATGCAGACAAGACCCAAGAAGTCTTCTTCACCAGAAGAAGACCCCAATCATATGGTCACCTTCATATCCTTGGGCAAAATGTCGGCTGAAGACTTAAGGCAAAGTATTTAGGTGTAGTACTGGACAAAAGATTGACATTTTAGGCTCATATCGATTTTGCAGTGTAGAAGGCTAGAATGCTAAAGGAACTACTGCTAGCGATTGTTCGTAGAAATAGCAAACTGCCCATCGGGCTTAAATTGTTGCTATACACATCAATTATAAGGTTGGGGTATGACGTACCTTAAGGTTTTGCCTTGTCGGCGCTCCTATACTCTCTGTTTACAGCAGACATTCGACCAGATGATATTAGCAACTTATGCAGACGACATAGCGTTATTGCCAAATTCTCTGAGTCCAGAATTGGTCACCACACGACTAAAGACAGCTACAGGCGAATTTCTTGAGTACCTTGGTAAATTGAAAATCCAAGTCAATGCAGACAAGACCCAAGAAGTCTTCGTCATCAAAAGAAGACTCCCACCGTGTAGTCACATTCACGTTTATGAGCAAAACGTCGACTGGAGATTTCATGCAAAGTATCTAGGAGTAATACTCGACAAAAGACTGACATTTCAGGCTCATATTGATTATGTAGTGTCAAAGGCTAGAATGCTAAAGAAACTGCTGCTGGCAATGGTTCATAGAAATAGCAAACTGTCAATTAGGCTTAAATTGTTGCTATACACATCAATCATAAAGTTAGGGTATGACGTACCTCAAGGTTCTACCTTGTCGCCGCTCCTATACTCCTATATATACTCCTATACGCTCCTATAATCTCTGTTTACAGCAGAGATTCAACCAGATGACATTAGCAACTTATGCAGACGACATAGCGTAATTGGCAAACTCTCTGAGTTCATAATTGGTCACCAGACGACTACAGACAGTTGTAGACGAATTTCTTGAATACCTTGGTAAATGAAGAATGTAAGTCAATGCAGACAAGACCTTTTCATCAGAAGAAGTTTTCTTCATCAGAAGAAGACTCCTACCTTATGGTCATATTCATGTTCATGGGCAAAACGTCGACTGGAGACTTCATGCAAAGTATCTAGGAGTAATACTCAACAAAAGGCTGAAATTTCAGGCTCACATCGATAATGCAGTGTCCAAGGCCAGGATGCCAAAGGGACTTCAGCTAGCAATGATTGGTAGAAATAGCAAACTGCCCATCGGGCTTAACGTTTTGGTGTACACCTTATCATTAGACCAGCGATGATCTACGCATTTGTAGCCTGATCACAGGCTTCCGATAATCAGTTAAAGACACTCTAGGTGTTACAGAATGTCTTTTTAGGACAAGCCATGGATGTTCCATGGTTTGCTGGAAATGATCAACTTCATAGAGAAGTCGACCTACCTAATTTTGGTGGAACGGTCTGGTCCTTAATTATCTTGGTTATCCTCAAAAATTGAAATACTAATCTTGTTCCTTGAAACCAACAAAGGTTAAAAACACAATAAAGGTTGCTCTAACGCGTTTCGATAGCCAAGCTGTCATCTTCAGAGAGATACTGAGTATCTGATGCTGAGAATCCCTCTGAAGGTGATACCTTGGCTATCAAGATGCGTTAGTGCAAGCTTCTTTGTTGTATTTTTGAATCTTTTCTGGTTTCAGGGGCCAAGATTTGTATTTCGACCGATATAGGAGATTTCCTCAAGAAAGTAAAGTCTAGGGCAATGTTAAGAGCGGAAACGCATCCCAATGAACTAGTTTGACAGGTAGTGGATTACGACCCAGAACTTCCAATCAGAATGAGAAAACCGAGGATGGTCCTCTAGGCTGTAACAGCGATCGACTTTCAGTAGGAACATTTTTGTGTTTTGTTTATTTTAGACAAAACAGCTTACATTAGTGCTCCAGTGCTAGTGTATTGTTTTGATGGAGGGATTGACCCGAAGAAGCAGGGGTTGTAGTCGATATCCACAGACTGAAAGTCCGACACTATCTGGGTTATCTTCTTAGATGTAGATAAAATATTTCCCTTGTTTAACAAAAAAAAAATCGTTTGCCTAAGTGCCCTACACATTATATGTTAAAACTCGTAAGTTCAACATTCACTATCTTTTAATTTAAGTCCAAAGAAGGTTTCACCCGCATTTTCTTGCGCTTGAAAATGCCAGTTCTGCTGGCGAAATACGTATCGCGTAATTATTTATTTAATTGCCGATGTGGTAAAGGGATGAAACCTTCTTTGGACTTAATCACAAGCCACACACAAGTTTAGTTCAGTGCTTTAGTGGATCTTTTAATTTGACAAGTGTGGATAACATACATCTGACAAAAAATTTTAAAAAAATATAGAAAAGAAATTGATCCGTGAACCACGTTTAAATGACTGATGAAACGAAATAAATAACACCATAGAAATGATCAAAAATTATTCTAAACTAATGCTAGAATGACTAATACTAAAAATAATGCTATGATTTTGTGCAAAATTTTTGTGACTTTGGATAGCCATTATTTGTTTCAATGAGCAAGTAGTGAATCATTGTCGTTATTTCATCGAGATGGTTAATGTCGAAGTTTTTCTAATACAAAAACTGTTTCACAAAAAAGATCTTCGAATCGTGAGCAGTAACGTCTCCAGAGCATGATTAAATTTTGTACAATAAATGCATACTTTTAATTAATCAACGTTTTCATTGGTTCAAATGTGGTTGCGGATTTGGGCATTGCAAGTTTCAACAACTGAGAAATTGTAGTACACATTGATTGTGTTTCAGTTTATTTTGAAATGCCGTGACTAAAATAACACCTAACGATAATTGACTCTTGAAAATAATTTCTACCACTTTGATTTGCATTAGCCATCGTTGCAGACTTAAAATCGGCTGTTTAAGTATTTGCGTGTACAAAAGACTTCTGTAATTCGATACAATCTGCAAAATGCAGAGGTGGGCATTTCCCCAACAATTCGAAGCGCTATTTCCATCCTTATCGCCGGATGTTTCGCTATGTCTAAAGAATGCCAAGCATGACTTCTCGTATCCGAGCTTTCTGAATAATTGAGTCAGCTTTATTCTTTTCTTTCAAGATCCTCTAATTATCGATGCATCAATATTTTAAATACTTTAAAATTCTTGCCCTTTGGAAAACTTTCCTGGATTCTTTGTTGCCTTAAAATGATTTTAATGTTAGATTCAGTTAAATGTTTTATATATATATATATATAATCAATTCCCTTATACCGTAAGGTGTCGGGATTGGTATTCTCTATTTTATTCACAAAATTTTTTCCATTCCTTTTTGTTTAGCGCTAAAATTTTTGCTTCGTTTAGGTTTAATTGTCTCTTTCGGATTAATTTATCAATGATGTCATCCCATCTTTCTTTAGGTCTGCCTCTACGTCTCCGGTCCGATGTTCTTGCTTCCCATATTTTCTTTACTTTCATCCTTTGTATATGTCCCCACCAACCTAATTGTTTTTCTTCGACAATTTCTAATACAGGCTTAGCATCCAGTTCTTCCCTCACTTTTTGATTTCTTATTCGATCTCTTCTACTTATTCCCTTTATCGCTCTTAAGAACTTCATCTCGACTGCTTGTATCCGGCTTTTCATTCTCTCCGTTAAAACCCAGGTTTCACTTCCAAATAGTAGTATCGGCTGGAAGATAGTCTTGTATACCAACATTTTCGTATTTTTGGATATTTCTTTCTTCTTGACTATGGTTGCACACATACTGTAATATGCTTTAAGTGCTTTCTCTATTCGTTCATTGATGTCCCTATCCTGATTTCCTTTATTATCTATTATTACTCCTAAATATTTGAATTCCTTGACCTGCTGTATATCCTTATTTTCCAATCGTATATTTATTATTTTATTTTCATCTTCTGTTATCGCCATTACTTTTGTTTTATTGACATTTATTTTCATTTGCTTAGATTCTAGAGCATCTTTCCATATTTCTAAGTTAGTTTGTAGGTCTTCGGGTGAATTGGCCACTATTACTATATCATCTGCAAATGCACATTCTTTTATACAGACTTTTTGTAGATTGTAGTATCCTACTTGTAGGCCTGTTGTTTTAGTACATGTTTGTTTGAGTATGTCATCTATCAGGATAATGAATAGTAATGGGCTAAGTACTCCTCCCTGTCGTAAACCATCTCTTGTGTAGAAAGTAGAAGACTGCATATTTCGCGTTCTGACGTAATTTGCATTTTCCTCATATATGCTTTTTATTCCAGCAATTAATTTTCGGCCCACTCCTCGTTGTTCCAAACTTATCCATATTTCTTTTCTGGGTGCTCTGTCGAAAGCCTTTTCAAGATCAATGAACGCTAGATATGCCTCTCTCCGTTGTCTAAATATTTTATCCGTAAGTTGTTTCATCGTGAATATATGGTCCTGTATACTATGGCCTCTTCTAAATCCACTTTGGGATACACTTAATTGCGTTTCTATGACTAAACGGAGCTTGTTTGTTAACACCCTTTCATATATCTTTGCTACCGTGCTCAATAAAGTTACACCTCGATAATTTTGGCATTGTTTTCTATCTCCCTTTTTATATATGGGCATAATAACACCTATTCCCCAATCTTTAGGTATGTTTCCTTTTATCCATGCCTTATTACAAATGTTGTACAAGAGTTTTACACCTTTCTTTCCCATGTGTTTAATCATATCTGGTGTTATTCCATCATGTCCGGGTGCTTTTCCACATTTTGTTGCCTTGATTGCTTCTTCAACTTCCTCTATCGTAAGTACTTCAATTTCTTCATCTGCTATTGTGTCAATTGTTGTTACTTCTTTGCCTTCTTGTGTCTCTGTTTCCAGTGGATTTAATAGTTCGTAAAAGTATTCTTTCCATCTGTTCATAATTAAATTCTCATCTTTTAGCCACACGCCTTCTTTGCTGGTTATAGTCGTCAATTTCTTTTCTTTTCCTTTTCTTATTGTCTTCACTGCTTTATAAAATAGCTTGCGATCTCCTTTATTTGTCTCCTCCATTTTTTTCCCAAAACATTCCCATGCCTTCCAAAACCATTTTAGCTTTCAAAACCAATTTTTTTTACTTTGGTTCTTCTCTCCTTATACAAAGTGTATTTTTGTGCGGTGTTATTATTTAAGTACCCTTTCCACGCTTGTTTTTTTAATTTAACTTCTTTTTTGATTTCATCGTTCCACCAGGCAGTTAACTTTTTATTGGCGTTGGTTGTAATCGTGCCACATGCTTGTTTAGCTGCTTCTATTACTACCTCCTTAAATATTTGCCATACGTCTTCAATATCTTTTTGTTCAATCTCCTTTTCTATATTACTTATTTTTTTCTCAAGAATTTGGTGATAACTGTTTGCTATATCTTTTTCTCCTAATCTGTATGTTTTAATATTTTCTTTTTTTACTGGTGCAGTTTCGTGTCGTTCGTTGTCACTCCTACACCTCTTCTTTTTCCTAATTTTTGCTACAACCAGGTAATGATCACTAAATATTTCCGCACTTCTTTTGACTCTTACATCCGTGATCGATTTCCTATTATTTCTTTGCACAAGTACGTAGTCAATTATGGATCTTTCTTTTCTGTTTTCCGCTATTCTTGTAAATTTATGTATATCCTGGTGTTCATAAAACGTATTTGTTATTATGAGATCGTTCAATATGCAATATTCTATCATTCTTAACCCATTGTTGTTTATTTTTGCTTCCCCACAGTTTCCAATCACATTTACATTTCTATTCTCTCTTTTACCCACCCTACTGTTAAAATCTCCCATTACGATAATTTTACCTTTACCTGTCTCTGTGGCCAATGTTAGTTCCTCCCAGAATTGATCTTTATTACTCGCTAAATCATCTTCATTTGGTCCATACACTATTATTATGCATATTCGTTCCCCATATATATCATCAAATTCTATTTTTAGTATTCTTTCAGAAATGCCTTCCCAATTTAGTATATTATCAACTAATCCTTTCTCTATTATGCACCCAACCCCTGCCGCAGCATGTTTATTTTGTTCTACTCCACTGTATATTAAAAGGTGTCCATTTTCTAGCACTAGTTCCCCTTGCCCCTTCTTCTTCGTTTCTGTTATTGTTAATATTTGTATCCCTGTCATTTCAAATTCTTCTATTAGTTCCTCCTCTTTTCCCCTTAGTCCTCTAACATTCCATGTTCCCACTTTCCAAATTTCTTTTCCTGTTTTTTCCTTTTTATTTATTTTTTCTATTGTTGTGTTTTTATGTGTTTTCGTATCCATTTTCATTGCCTTGTTCGTCATCATACTATTTACCTCTTTAGATTTATTGCTCAGTTTTTTGAATTTGTATTTTCTAATTTTTCCTTGATTTTGTTCCATTTCCAAGTTTCTCCATCAACTATTATCTTGTTATATCCCATTTTGATATTCTTACCCATGCGTTTCTCCTCTTCTGCTTTATTTTTTAGTTGTCTCTGCTTCTCCCTTTCTTTATGCGTCAAGTCTTCATTTATGAAAATTTTTTCATTAATTTTTCTAAGCTTTGATTTGTTTTTCATAATCCGTTTCTTTTCATTTTCATTTTGCAATTTCACAAGATATATATTTCTACCAATGTTGTAAGTTTCTTCAACTTTGGTTTGTATTTCTAATTTTTCTTTAAAGAAATTTTCCATTTCTGTAATTAAAATTGCATTGTCGTTTGTATTTACTGTTAGACCGTTGACAATTATGTTATTTTTCCTTTTATCTTTTTCGATCCACTCCAAATTATTGCTTATTATTTTTATATCCTTTTTCATTTTCTCGTTTTCTTTTATAATTCTCTCGTTTTCTTCTCTTAGTTTGTTGTTTTCGATTTGGATTTTTCTAATGTCGTTATTGTATTTTTTCTGTTCATTTTTTATTTCTTGCATTTCTTCTCTTATATCCTGCATCATACTTAGTATAAGATCAAGCTTATCCTCGTTATCAATTGTTTTTGTTTTTATTGGAGTTCTCGACATTTTTTTTTGTTCTCGTTAAGGTTTCTTCTCGTACCCTTTTTCTCTTGCCTCCTTCGTCTGTGGAGGACTCCTCCATGTCGGCGTCTCTCATATAATTCTTGTCCATGTTTATTTCTTTATTTCAGCGCTGGTTCCTAATCTGATTACTATATGTTGTGATGCACGTCTTTTCCACGAAAGAAACCTTTCCCCGGACTATCTCCTCGAAGGTCACGGTTTCTTATCTCTTATCAGAGCTAATACAAATGCAGCGTCTTACCTTAAATTACTAATGATTGCACTAATCTGTTTGTCTCTAGTGTTGTTTTAATCACTACACTGTTCTTATTGTTTACACCTTTGGTTTACCACAATTTTCAGAAATAATCGCTCATTAATTCCCGTAGAATTTGGGTTTATTAATGGAGCATATATTTAGCAGCTGCTTATGCACGCACAATCACCACCTTGTTTTAAATAATTTAATATCCTTAGGTTCAAAACAACTATTTTAATACAAGTCGATAAAATTCTCCAAATTGAAACGAAAACATCGATTTTGTTAGGGCGCATCTAATGGAAACAAAACATATATTAAACATTTCCTCTACCGATATTAATTTTTTTCTTTGACGATGCGAGGAATCCATTTAGAGCGCCAAAGCTTCCAATTGGTGTACAAAAACAATAGAGCTCGATCCGGCTCTAATTGATTAGAACTATTAGTTCGAAATTGAGAGCTCGGGCCCGCTTTTCCAATTTGAGGGCGCAGTTTTTGTTTGCGTATTATACATTTGAATTTCACCAATGGCGTTTTCCTGTTAAGTTATTGAAACCTAAAAATAGTTTCGTACAAATCCCTGACGTTGCTCAAAATTATAAATCTTTACTTTGCTCTATAATTAAGGGCGTAATCATAGCTGTGTTAACATCAGATAGAGTAATTAAAATAATGTTGCTCCTGAATAGCACTAGGTATGTTAATATGCTTTTGTTCGGGAAGCTTTCATGCTAAGTGAGTGCAACAATATCTCTTTCCCGTTAATTTTCCAACCAATTATCTAGGGGTATTTGCCTTTTACCGTTTACGTTATAAACTTAACTGTTTTGTTTATAATTACTGTATTTCAAAGGGGATGTTCCACATTAAAGCATTCTGAAATTGTTAGAATGGAAGTATCATAAATACCCCTCCAGGGATTTCATATAATCCGAAGAGAAAATTGCGTTTTACGTTAGAGAAAATGCTTAGTATCTGGAAAAGTCGGACTCTTAAATATTTAAGGGAGGTAGCGAACGAAAAGTAATAGAAAACCGGAAATGGGCATTCTCAATGGACTGCTTAGGCGCGGAAATAATATTCCATGGTTAAATATTAACTGCCAGATAATGCAAAAGCTGCATTTAATTGCGAGATATGATGTACAAAGTTTCATTTTTAGTAAGCGGGTCAGCACAAAAGCGAGTGTGTTTACCCCTACAACAGAATTAACCTCAAGTTAGTTCTGCTGACGAGGATTGCGTCACATGGGAACTACGGGAGGACATCTTAAACAGGAGTTGTGATTCATCACATGAAGAATTGTTGCATAACATGGTAGAACTATTTGAATTAATTTAATACTAAAATTAGTTCCAATCTGGATCAATCTACGATGAAATTTAGATCTCAACGCTTGACATTGCCAGTCCTGCTGGCGAAATACGTATCACTAATTATTTATTATTCGGCGATGTGGAACAAGGTGTTAAACCTTTCTTAATTTTAATCATAAGCTGAAGTAGTGTTGGAATAATCGAAGGATTTTCAGAATCGAATACATTGAATTCGAATACTTTTGAGAATCGAATAAGTATTCGAATACAAAGAATCGAATTATGGGATAATAAAATACCTACTAGAAAAATTGTGTCGGCGGCCTATTCGAGGTATGTGGTGGCGAGATATGACTTTCGATTTCACTACTTCCGTACCTATGCCCATAATTGGTAATTTCCTAATTGAATGTATATAAATTTCTTAATATAAATAAATCTTGAAGCATTAGAATTCACATACGTATCTTTAACTTTGATTGGATTCGCATATTGGCACTGTATTTCCAGATATTGCTAAATTTCATTATTAAAATTGAGAGCCAGATTTTAAAAAGTGCTTAAGCATTTCGTTATTTTATAATTTTATGAGAAGGATGAAGCAATAAATTAAAAATTAGATACATATTCGAATGCAGGAGTGTGCGAGCATAATGCGTAACCAACCATCCCGAATAAAAATGATCTCGAATCAGTGGCGGCTAGTAGCTAAAACTGGAGGGGTTGCTGCGACGGCGTTTGTGTGTTAAAATTGTGTAAAAGCAAATGAGTTCAGAAAATTAATAACAAATCAGCTCTGTTGCTTCTCATGAACCTCCAATAGAAACCTCAACTTTAGGAAAAAAGGCAAAATTCGGGGAAAAATTGGAATTTTGTGATTAAATAATAAATTTTATCTGTTTTTTAGAAACTTCCCTGAGCTTGAAATATATTTTTTTTAAAATGGATATATTTTTTTTCTTTTTAAACATAAACTTTTTGAAAAAAATGTTGAATTAAAACTCAAAATTAAGAAATAGTATCTATTTTTAAAATTGTTCGAAGTTTTGAGACAAATTTCGAATAATCATTTGGAGTTCAATTACAAATACATTCGCAAAATATGAATTTTAATCACAATCGACTTCACGCTGAAATATTAGATCTTTAAAGTTTCTCTGGGAACTTTAAAATTACTAGAAAAAATTTAAATTAAAACATTAAATTGTCAATTAATTTAATATTTTGACTATTTTTAATTTCGAAATTTCGACTTTTCTAGAAATGTTGACTCATTTTTGAAAATTTTAATAAGTCCTACTTGAAAAGTCGAAATTTTGAGAATATTTTTGACAATTAATTTATTCTTTACTATTTATTATTTTTTTCAAAAATTTTATAAACCAATAAAAAATTTCTAGAAATGTTGTCTGCTTTTTCTCCAAATTTTGAGCTTAATCTTTAAATTTTAATCTATTTTTTTACGAAATTTGAAGGACTTGACAATTTCAAGAATAAATTTAACAAATAAAAATAACAGTTCTAGAAAAATTGGAAATTTCGATTCAGAATTGTCTTCGGTTCTACAATAGTGGTAAGTTTTTTTTAGTGAAATATAAAATCGCAAAAAAGTTGAAATTTAGAAGGTTCATTTTTTCTTAAAATTCAACATTTATGTCAAGATTGAACTCTTTTTTTAATTTCTTCGTTTTTTTCCCAAAATGTTGACATTCTTAGAGAAATTTCAGGGTTTTTTTTAAACATTTTTTGTCAAAATTTGTATATAAAGAATAGATAAAAGCAATCACTAAACACGTACTTAATCGATTTTAAAAATGAGAACCCCAAGCGGGGTGAAAAACGATATTTAACTGAACATTCAAATTTAAAATTTTCTTTTACAAGCCAAAAATTGGGTTTTGGAAAACAATTTTGCTCGAACAAGGCAAGTTTGAAAAGGTCGAAATTGTCGCAAAACTTTTAAAAACAGAATTATCAAAACAAGACGCAAGGGGCAATTGCAAAATATCATCACTTTCTTTTATAAGCTAAAAATTAGGTTTGCAATTTTGGCTCAACAAGACAAAATTTTGAAATGTTGAAAGTTTCGACAAAAATTGAAAATTTCGTTAAATAACATTTTGAAAAACTGTTTTAAAAAAGTCGAAATTTTTAAAAAGGGTCGAATGAAATCAAGACAAAATATTAAAAAAGGTCCAGATTTTCAAAAAAATCGAAATTTTCAAAAAATGTTTCAAGTAGAAGTCGAAATTCAAAAGAAAATCCGAAATTTCGAAAATAATTCGTAACTTTCAAAAGAAAAGTCAAAACTTCGAGAAAAGATCGAAAATTTAAAAAATAATTGGAATTTTAAATAAAAATCATCGAAAATCAAAATATTTCAAATTTTGAGAAATCGAAATTTTCCAAATTTTGAAAAATCGAAATTTACCAAGTTTTGAAAAATCGAAATTTTCTAAATTTTGGAAAATAACACCACATCAAAATAGTCGATATTAACAAGAAAAAAATATTAAAATTCGTGAACAAATTTAAAATAAAAATCGAATTTTCAAGAAGGGTAGAATTTTGAAAGATTCAACGTTTAAAAAAATGTTAAATTTCCACAAAAGTAAATATTGTCATAAAACCGTAAGTTTTTAAAACAGTACGATTTTGTAAAAATTTCAAACTTTTCAAAAAGAGTTAAAATTGAGAGAACGATCAAATTTTTGAAAACCGGTCAAATTTTAAAAAATAGATTGTAAAATGCGGATATTTTTGAGGTTGAGATTTTGCAATTAAATCAAAAATGTCAGAAGAAGCGAAATTCTCACAAAAAGTCAAAATTTCTAGGAACATACGAACGAAATTCTTAACAAAAGTGGAAATTTTCAAATGAAGTCAAAATCTTGAAAAAGGTCAAAATTTTAAAAGATTCTAATTTTCGTTGAAAGAAAATCGAAATCTCGAGAAAAAATTTGAAATATCTGTACAAAAAAAACGAAATTTTAGGAAAATAATCCATCGGCTATTACTTTCATTTAAAATAAAGCAAAATGCGGAAGCAATGGAAAATTTTCTTAACCCTTTTTCGTTTCTTTCCAAAATCTTGACATTTTTATAGAAATGTGAGGATTATTTTCTAAAAGTTGTTAGTGAAAATTATAAAATGAACTTTAAAATGTCAAAATCCCGTGAAAAAACCTAACATTTTTAAAGCAAATTAAAGGAACATAAAAAATCAGAAGAAGTTGAAATTTCCAGAAAAAATTTTAAGAAGAAAATTTGCTGGAAAGGTAGAAATTTCGAGAAAATTTTTTTATATAATATATTTAGAAAAATATAAATTTTCTCAACAAAAAAAAGTAAAAATATTAGAAAAACCTAAAAATTTTTCCACAATACAGTAGAAATTGCGAAATCAGGTAAAAACTCGAAGATTTGGTATTATTCTTTTTTTTTTTCAGGGAAATCAAAATGCGAAAAGAGTTGGATACAGATTGTTTCTTGAAATTTTCATTATCTTCTCAAAATTTTGACCCTTCTAGAAAAATTTAACCTTTTTTTTTTAAAATTCAATTCTTTCTCGAAATACTGATTTCTTTTTCAAAAGTTTTACAAAAGTTAGTTCTTAAAAATGCGTTTTTTCATCAAAATTAAAAATATAATACATTTTAGAAGATCCTAACAGGAAAAAAGATAAGGTTCCTATAAAAGAAATCAGAGAAAATTTAAAATTTCTATAAAAAAGTTTTCAAGGAAAAGTCTTCAAAAAAGACCAAACTTTTTAAGAAAAAACTCGAAAGCGGAATTGGGGGTGCTGCAGTTCCTCAGTGCATATACGCGAGCCGCCACTGTCTCGAATAAAATACGCATTCAAAATGCATGTCTAAGATCTCGAATAAAAGAATCGGGTACAGTATTCAACATCGGAGAAGTTAAGAATCGGATATGTAGCGTAGTTAGGAGACCGATTCTATTCACTACTCAGCATTCCAATATTTTGTTGTATCAGACTACCACAACCTCGAATACATATATTGTATTCGAATACATATTTCGTATTCGAATGCAAGCAAGTACCCGAAAACTTATGAATCATGCGATGATGAGATGTTGCTTGCGCGAGGCGAGAACCGATTCTATTCATATTCTCACTTCAACTCACGGAGTCTGGAAGTATTCGAATACTTCAGTTGAGAATCGGATGTATTCGAGATCTTGGCAGAATCGAATACATCTCACAACTTGTATTCGAATAGCCCAACACTAAGCTGAAGTGTTTAATTTAGTCCTCTAGCGTTGACTGAAGTTGACTGAGTATATTTAATCAACGCCTCTAGTGACATTGCAAACCGCCTGATAAACATAAAATATTATAAGAGCTAATTTTTCCATACAAATTATTTAAACAGCGTCAATTAATAATTGTTATTTTCCCCCATGGGTCCTTTCTGAATTTTTTCTGACATCCTATATCTTTCAAAATCATTAATCGGCTAAATATTTATGTTAATAGATTGATTTTGGAAGTAAATTTGAGGAATTCTTGTTAATATTTGTAATTTTTCTTCAAGGCGTTTGCTTGTTTCAGATAAAATTGTAGAAATATGATGAATGGCAAATTTGCGTAAACCCATTGCAGAATTCAATTTAGTATGAAATTGTTTTCATAAGCCCGATTCGGTCTGTGTAACACATCAATAACGTCGTAAAAGTTGCACGACACAGCAATTTTATGACAGACCGTACAGCAATCTCACACTAATAAACTTTATTTTGATGTATGTAATCCTGCCTTGATTAAGTTTTTCAAACAAATACACGACGCGGACTCTATCTTACATCTCGATAACAAAACAAAAGAACGAATGAGAAAAGTTGTCAAGATAATCAAGTCTAGCAATAAATCAAAACATATTGTTTCCTATACTGCTTGTAGCTCTTGGCGCGGATATTATTACAATTTAAAAATACAGCAAGTTGTTATTTCTTACTTGACAATTTTTTCAGTAACTTCTAATAATACTGGTCAAGAAAATTAAAGTTTTGTCATGTCACGTGAACGTTTTTTGTATTTTTTTATAGTGTTAGATTTATTTAACACGTTGAAAAATGTCTGGCTATGAATGATATAATAAATTAGTTTCAAATTTAACTTAACTTGACACTCTTGTCCTATTTGGCAACGATCAAGGTGGTATTCTAGTCTCTAGGTACTTTAAGCAGCACATAAGGTAAGAAGTTCCGCAAGGTACTGTGGTGAGTCGAGTTCTACTAAACTGTTCTATTTCCTCGTTTGTTTTATTTAATTGAATTTTATTCAATATTTTCTTGAAAATATTAAATCTACAAATATTGTACTATATAAAATTCTTTGTAACATAACGTTTTGCGTGAGAAACAAATTTCTTAGCGTTCACAAATTAGATAAGGGTTATTTGTTAGGCCTGGTTTGTTTCAAGCACAGATACCTAAACTGAGTAAAATAACATGTTAGTTTTGAAGGACCGCTGAAAAGTAGAGTAATAAATAAGGGTAAGTGTCAATAACGGAGACCGTAGCAAATATCTCGGCAAGACCATGTGGTGGTATACTGGAGGAATTTGACGTTCAAAAAACGCCCTTATAAACACGTACAATTGTAAGTTATTTAAATTTCAATTATCGAAGTAAAACTTGCAAGATAAAAGGACGACGTTATTCAAAATGGGTTTGCAGTTTGATATGCCCTTTAAGAATCCTTTTCAAAATTTATTTAAGGGCTAATTTGGATTAGAAATATTTAAATTAGTAGAAATTCTGCATTCTCATGCCCTCTAGCGAGATGCAGAGAATATCTTTCGGTCCCCAGAAGTTAAGGGTAGGGGGACGTGAAGATAAAACACAAAAAGACCAACTTTAAGGTAGTCAAACACGGAACTTCGATGAAACTAGTTATGCAAACGAGTACGAAATACGGGAGTTTAAAAAAAAAGAAATTGATTCTGTTTGTTCTAATTAACGTGAATGAACACAAAAAAAAACACTTTTTTGTTCAACGTGAAGTTCTTGTGCCATTTGTGTGATGTTTGCTACGAAATAAGTAGGCAAGTAAATTTTAAATTGTCCGATAATTTTATTTGATGGTTTTTTCGCTCATATGATTTAATTAACTTTTCCTAAAATTTGAGAAAATACTTGTTCCTAACTTTGATCAATATGGGGTTGGGGGGCGTACACAAAAAAAAGAGAAAGGAATTTAAAACTTCCACAACAAACCGAATGAATGAGAAAGTCGTTGTTAGAAAATTATTATAGGGCCAAGAACCCCACCGCTGACTGGTGCAACTACCAGTCTCAGTAAAACAAAAAAAAAGGGAAAAGAGAAAAATAAAACAAATACAAAGAGAATAGAATAAAAAAAAAGACGAAAACAAATAAAGCAAATTTGCTTCGAAAATCTTCTATTTTCTTAAGGTCGTTCTTCGATGTTCTGCTGTTGGAAACTGAGTTTCCAGGGGTTCAAAAAAATCGATCACACCCATCACCGCAGGCTCGGTAACTGACAGCAGGCATCTATATTAGGATTTGCTGATAATGTACTGTAAGTTCTCGAAACGTGAAAAACAAGGAAAACCGGAACCGGTGTTGTAAGAAGGTTGTCTGAAGAACTTTCCAGACATAGACAAAGTCCCAACACATGTGAACCCCTGGGTGTGCTCCGCGAGAACGTACGCCTTAACACCCTAGAAGGAGTAGTAACCTCTTCTGGTTATTGTTCTGGTGTACTCGCCCGGTCTGCCTTATCCGTGGGTCCCCTCATCGGTTACACGTCCAAAAAAAGGACCCCCTATATAGGCCACGGAGAATTACAACACCACGCGTCGCGATCGGGAAGCTTTTGCAAAATTACTAATTTATAGTCGCATGCCTAGATTTACTGTCAACATAAATTTACTAACGTAGGCGGACGAGCAGTATCAGCATCAGCTCTCGTTAGGGAGATGTTTTGACGAAAGAAATGAGAACTTCTTGCCAGTTTCTAACTTTAATTTAAATGTTTTTTTTGTGCTAAGTCAAGCTTAGCCACTTTCTGAGCCAGAAAACGCCCCTTCTATTAGAACAGTAGCTGTAGAAGTAGATGTAGTGTTGGAAGGAAAATTCTGCTCAGAAAGTTTCTACGAAATCTGAACAATATTTATAGTCCATTTTATGACACTGGTTTGAGTTCGAGTGATTGAGTTTGGTATGAGAAAAAACAGAAAAAAAAAAACAAAGGAACAAGTTAACAAGTTAACAAAGGCAAGAAAGAAAGAGTGAGAGAACGAGAGATCTGTAAGATTGAATCAACATTTATAAATTTGATTTATTACGATAAATCACAACTTCATTTCCAAGCTTGAGCTCCATTTTCTCTTAGCATTATCCTTTGGATATTGTTAGCTCAAAGCTTTGACAGAAACTGTATGCTATGTGACGAATGCTTGAATAAAGAAGCGACAAAAACACAGAAGAATTGGGGAATAAAAAACAGACACCTGAAAATACTTTAAGAACCTCTGTGTACAAACTAACCAGCGAACGCCCACCGATAATCAGGTACAAAGTTAGCTGCATTTGGTTTCAAAACCTTTGAGTACAAACTAAATGGCTCAGCTGGGGAAAACATTGCGATTATTAGGAATAAAATAAACTTTGGGAAATTAATAACCGACACACCATATACGAGCGAAAGAGTTAGACAAAGAATGTGAGATTACTTGTGCTTAATGAATTCTCTTCATTTTCTAAAGAAATATTTCTCTTGGATCTGTGTCCAGCAAATTTAAACAAGTTGAAACAAACAGGTTCACTTTTATTTTGTTGTATTATGTTTAAGAACACTTGAAAATCACAAACTTGAAATTTTGTCGATTTATTTGTTGACCTATTGTAATAAAACGTTGAGGTCAATTGTTGTTTGAATTTGATAACACTTCCTTGTCGACTCTACGAGCTGGGGTTACAACTAAATGGAATAAAATAATTTTTAAACACAACGTAGACAAATTGGGTCCGAAAATCGAAAGTAAATTATTCTTCGAAAATTTTTAAAGATGAGCAAAATTCGACAATTTTGAAAAACTACATACAATCACTGGTTATGGTCACAACCGGCTGCTCATCACAGTACTTTATAGTTCACGAGAAAATAAGGGTGGTCAAACGAGCTCTTTGAAGAAACGTTTTAAAGAGAAATAAAATCGTACCCCGTGTGGATTTCTCACAAAATTCTCTCAATTACAAAACTCTCTCAATTACCAAACTCAATCAATTACACTGGTCAACAAAACTCAAGATTTGCCATGTCACATGAACTTCATTTGTATTTTTTAATAGTGTTGGTTGTTGTCATTTAAAATAAGCAGTTTTGAAATTTTCATCACCCACGACATTTGTTTGTTAAATGTTTGAAAAATGATGGATCTCCAGAAATATAACATGAACAATGTAGATTAGGAACTTATAATCTTTGTTTTTCTAGATTATCTAGCTTTTAATGGGTCCCTCCTGATCAAGCAGTAGTAGTCAGTCAACACCCTTGAGTTTAATCTGTTATGATAGTTTTTCCATCATTGGAATGTCCACATGACATTTTTATCACATCTTATCACTTAGAGCACCCTCAAAGCCCCCTAATTCGTATGAATAAAGTCAAGATATATGTCTAAAAAATAAACCTTGATTCCCAAATTGCAACCCAAAGTTTTATACTGCAATAAAAGTTTTTTAAGCAAATATCTTTAGATGTCATTCTTAGGGTAAACAAAAAATTTTCAATTAAGTTTTTTAAGCATATTCATTCTGATTTTGTGAATACAACGAGTAAACAACGAGTCCTTTGTTAATTTGCTTAATTTGAGGTTCTACGACTACTATTACCTTACCCATTCTGGGAAATTTCTCTTTAAAATTTAAAAACATTTATTGGAACATTGAAACATTTTATTGGAACTTATCATCTCTAGAAAATTTTTGGTAGGCCTAATTTGATATAAAGTAGTAGTAGACATATACCAGAGAGCTTTATAAGTGTAAATGCTTTACAGTTTTCTATTTACAAATTAAAGATCCACGTGTAGGAAACATTTTTTTGATCCCTGGTGTTCCATTCACTTTAAAAGCACCCCAATTTTAATGATAAAAAAACTTCTAATGAAGAATTAATATGACCATGATATGTTTTATTTCTGATGAAATTCTGTAAGATGTAAATAATATATGGATCTAAATAAAAACAAACAGTATTTGGGAACACTACATTTCCAAAAATAAGTTTTACCTTGTCACAAGAACACTGAAGGTGATGGAAAAAAATAAGTACGATTACATGATAGAAGTAGGTTGCCCAAACACAATTACCCACCAAAGTTTGTGTGACAAAATTAGTGTTGACCAGACTAAATGATTTTCCAATGTTTTACCATACACAGCAGTTAGCGCAAATCAGTTTGTTTTTTTCAATTTATTTAACATTTCTTCGGCCCAGTTTGGAAAAAATAAAAATGAAGTGTTAAATAAATTGAAAAAACATAATATTTCCGGTCAATAAGGGTCTACCATCAAGAATAATTTCAGAGTGTTGTTACAATAACTGGAAAAATGTGTAAAAAGCTATGAAAGCGTTTGACAAGCTGTTACCCAATTCCAATGCCATCTGACATCTTTGTGGCTGAAGTCTCTTTGTCTTTTCGAATCAGACATAGAAAATTGAAAGGTTATTCCGCCTTACATCAAGATAATCGAAGCTCTCAAACTTGTGCGACTCCATTCTTCTAAGACTAAAGTAAATTTACATAATCGAATAGAGCAAGAGCTTTTCCTCGAAACTTTCATACACACGCCGCTGGTGCATTATAATGGTGGAAAGAAATTACGTGGATGTGGTATTGCGAGCGTCACCATTACAATTTCCTCAGTTGTCTACACGGATTTCTACATAAAATATCTTCGAGGGCTTATCCGTATAATGCGAAAGATTTGAGAAAGGCGCGCCGTCGAAACGGCGGAAAGGCGATATTAGTGTATTCCTGCACGTATCTAATCACAACCAATGAAAGCGTTTTGCCGCACTGCTGCTAATTCAATTCGGAGGTTTGTTCAAGCCATTAAGAAGTAACATAACACAGAATTTTTTTAAGGTTTTTTCTTTAAAGTGGAAGTCAATGATCGATTTAAAGCGTTACGATTTTCTATTTCTTTTTATTTATTTTCGATGCTTTATTAACCTTATTGCATTGAAAAAATATTTTACCCTAAAATGTTTCTTTGAAACATTTGTTATTCTTGACAAATGACCAATTAAATGTTCTGTAATTAAACGGTTAAACGTGCTTTAAATTGAAAATATGTACAACCGCAACCATAGACTAGTTTCGGTCTTCCTTAGCCTCGTCAGCATGGTACGGTGGTTGTATATACTTCCAATTTAAAGCCGTTAGTCAGTCGTATAAGTAACCAAGAGAGCAAAGCAAACCTCCATTGGGTGACTTGTAACTGACTTTTAACTGTTTATTACGTAAACATTTTCGCTACATGCTAACTGAAGCATTACTCCCTGCTGAGATAATAAGCCTTGTATATAGTTTCAACTAGATGAAAGTAAAGTCACGCCGAGGACGTTTGTATCTATGGATGTTGCGATGCAACCCGTGATACAAGCTTTGCCTCATCTACGTGAACTTTGCAATTGCAGTCTAATTTTCATCAGATTGTAATGAAATTAGATTTTAATTGCATCGTAATAAACTTGTATATATTCGTATATACAAGGCTTATTATCTCAGCATTTGTTATTCTTGAAAAAAAATATTGGGTCGTGTGTTATGTGTATATTTCTTTAAAAGTCTGAGCTTCAATTTTGTTAACTTTCAAAGTGGAATTCAAAATTTCAACAAAAAAGTGTCTACATTAGTAATTCTGTGGTTTCAGGATAAACTGCCCAATTAAGTTTTTAAGCAAATGAACTTATGCCACTGTTACATGTTGAACTTGATTATTCTGGGAGATGAAACATTTTAAGTGCTTGGTCTTTAAAATAAAGACAATTTTACATACATGTATACATGCATTCCTAAGTTTTTATTTTTTATAAAAAGGGAAGCAAGTTTTAATTTGGCAACATCTCAAATAAATGGACAAAATTATCGAATATTTTTTGCTACCACTTTTACTTGAATACGATTTTAAATTAACGGTGTAAAATTATATATGTGTTGATATTATTCATTTAGTAGGTAAATACACTCAATCGTTTTAAAATGTTTTGACATTTAGTTCATTTTAATGGAGTTATTTTCTATCACGTGTATTGTCACTTAAAAATTCCTTACATAATTCAAAAAAAATAGTAAATTAAGTTATTTGTAGTGAAGCTTAGTAAGTGTTACTGATTTTAATTTGTTGTTTCCTCTAAAAATAAAATATGCCACCAGTTAGACCGCCTCAGTGAAGCTGAGGCGGCGCAAATCGTAACTCTACATGAAGGGTATAGACAAAAAGTATTGCACGACGTCTCAGGAGAGGTCAACCTTCAGTATCAAATATTTTAAAAAGGTATCAAGAGACTGGAGATTTTGTGCAAAGGCCTGGTCAAGAGCCCAAAAGGTGTACAACAGCAATTGATGACCGGTTTTTATTCCTTACTTCTGCCCGAAATCGCACATTGACATCCACATACCCCAAAAATGAGTTATTGAATGTTAGGCAACTTAATGTTAGTTCGAAAACTGTTAGACGAAGATTGAAACAAGTAGGTTTAAAGCCAAGACGGCCTGCCGAAGTCCAACGACTTCTCCAAAATCACAAAACTCAGCGATTAAAATTTGCCAGAACGCATATTCAGTGGGATATCGAGAGTTGGAAAAATGTTCTGTTCACTGATGAGACTAGAATACAATTATGGAAGCCAGATGGACGAAATCACGTCTATAGAAGAGTCGGAGAACGATATAACACAGAGACTATACAGGAAAAGACCATTTAGTAAATAGAAGAAAGAAGAAGTGTGTTTGTGGCGCCCCGATGTGCGGAAGAATGAACTAATACAGCATTCCCTCTCACTTTATGACACTAGAACTAATAGTATGATGCTCTCACTCCCTCTGTAATACAACGCAACACGATTGACGCAGTTTCGTTATTTCTTTGTTTACTTTATAAATGGACGCCGGTTGTTTGTTCCCGTAAGATAATTAACGTTTAAAAACGTATTTCAGGTAAGTAACTAATAAGCAATATAAAACTGAAGTAAAACTCGAGTTCATTATCAATCATGTATTTACAATACGTGGAATCAGTCATTAACTGAGCTGAATTTGTTGTTTGAAATTGTCTGCTTAAGACCATTTCAAATAACTTTAAATGTAGAATTTAACTTTTTAATGCGTTTCTAGGTAAGTGAATTAACAAGTTTAAATAATAACATCAAAAATTGTGAGAATGACATCCCTCAAGCCTACTAACGCTTGTTGCATACCAAATTGCAACAATATATATGAACTTGGAAATAAACAAAAGGGTAAGCATTTTTTTTAAATTTCCATTAAGCCAAAATCTGTGCTCCTCCTGGATAAATAAAATAAAAGAACATTTTCTAAATTTTGAGTATAGTTATTTTAGACGAATTTGTGAGGACCACTTTCAATTAAAGGATTTTACGAGTACATTAAAAATAAGGTTAAATAATTTTGCTGTTCCAAATTTGGCTTTGAGCGCTTCCGAAAATAATGTTACTCTTAACGAGAATATATCTTCAGATGTTATAGTATCAGCAAAAAGAAAATTAAATTTTGATAACTCATTAACTTTCCAGGAAGCTTCAGCTTGCAATATGTCAATTAATGTAGCTTCTTCTAGTAGTGGTGGTTTGTTGGCTAGTATTGGTGTTACTCGCAGCAACCAGTTGACACATCGTAAGAAATATCTGTATGATATTTCAAAATTTCAAAAACAACAAATTTTAAACCTAAAAGGACGTATTAGAAAGTCCAAAAACAAATTGCAAACTGCAGCTTCTATATCTTCTACAAAATTATTCAGACAACTTCAACAAAGTATAAGTAATTGTGGTGTTCAATTTATTAAATCTCAATTTAGAAATTGTTCCTTAAAATTGCATGGTCTCAACGTTGGTCTCCTCAAGACAAAGCATTTGCGTTAGCATTTTATAAACGTGGTCCCTGGAGCTACAGATTTTTGCAAAGATGTTTAAAATTACCAAGTATTTCTACTCTGCAATCGGTTCTTCGATTTGTGAATTTTGATACTGGAAGCAAAGGGTAAAGAAAATGAAATCCTTAGATAAATTTTGTTGTTTAATGTTCAATAAGATGTCTTTATCATATGATTTAAATTATGACCATACCTTGCGTAAAGTAATTGGCTATGTTGATCTAGGTAAATCAATATGTTTTAATGAAATGGCTAACCATGCTTTAGTTTTTATGATTTCAGGATTAAGGAAAAAATGGAAGCAACCATTAGCCTATTACTTTACTAAAGATCAAATAAAAACATCTCATTTAAAAGTCATTTTAAAGGAAATTATTAAAGAATACAAAATATAGGTCTTGAAGTTGTATGTTGTGTATCAGATCAAGGAACTACAAATGCAGCTGCTTTTAAGCAATAAATAGAGGAATGTCATACTGACAAATCAGACACTTTTTTATGGTAAAGCATCAAAAAATTGTAGTACTGCATGATATCCTACATCTTTTAAAAAATACAAGAAATGCTTTAAAAAATTATAACATTCAATTTGAGGATGGTAAGAATGCCCAGTGGAACCACATAATTCAGTGTTATGAAATTGATAGTAAAAGTAGATTCCAAATGTTACATAAAATCAAAAAGGAATATTTGGATCTTCCTAACTCACACTTGAAAATGAAAGTTTCCATTGCAGCTAAAACTTTGAGTCATACAGTGGCAGCTACACTGGAAGCTTTTGCATCGCATTCTATTATTTCTTCCAATGCTGCCCACACTGCAGAATTTGTTAAAGACATTGATTTACTATTTGATTCTTTAAACGCGACACCTTTTCGAAATGAAGGAAAGGAATTAAGGCATAGTGTGAGTAAGAAGAGTAAACATGTTACTTTTTGACATTCTATGTTGAATAAAATTGAATCTTGGAAATTTTTAGATCGAACAACAAGATCTGCATCAAGGGCTCCAAGGTGCAAAGCAGGTTGGATTCAAACGATTAAAGGAGTTTTGATGGTATGGAGTATTTGTGAAAAAGCAGGGTTTCAGTACTTGCAAACTCGACATTTAAATCAAGATCCACTTGAAAATCTTTTTAGTATAATAAGACAGCATGGAAGAGCACACACAAATCCATCACCTTTTCAGTTTATTAGTGCTCTTAAAACTAGTATTCTGAATGGGCTTATTATACCACGAAGTTATGGAAAGAATTGCGAGGATGATGACTTTGATCTTTTAGAAGATCTAACTGATTTTCTCTCAGATACTTCCCCATCTATCATTTCAATTGAAATGTTTTCAGAAGATAATGATAACCTGAAAAAGTCCTTGATGCAAGTTCTGCCTCCTCGGGATTTGGCTATTGTTGACAAGGAAGCGCTGACATATGTGGGGGGCTTTTTTACCAAAAAAGTTTTTGATTTCACTTGCGAAGACTGCAGCAAATCTCTTTTAAGTGATAGTATTTTAGAACATCACTTATTTACCCTGTTTAAGGAGTTTGATGATCAAAAACGCCTAAAGTATGTATCTGAGCAATTGTGTTTTTATATTGCTCACTACATGACTTAATACTAACAGCTTTGAAATATCATGGTCATGAATTCGATATTTATAAAAAGCTTCAGTTGTATTTATCTTCTAATGTTAATTTTGATTGGTATTTATGTTCAGTTCATAAGAATTTTATAAAAGAGTTGCTTATTTCAAGTATGATGAAAACTATGGTTAAAAAATTTTTTAAAGACTTTAAAATGAACAAAAGAGATGTAAGACGAAACAAAAAAATAATGAAATTTTTACATAAATAACGAATTTATTACTATGTTTTTTTATATTATTTATTGTTCTGTAGTTTAGGATAACTGTTTTGTTTTTGTTAATTTTATATTATATTTATTTTCTGTTTTATAGTTTTTATGTTGTGTTTTTAAAGTTTATTTTTTTGAATTCTTTTTTTATGTTTTGTGTATTTTTATGTATTATTGCAGGGAAATCAAACCTTCAAATGATTTACGTCTGTCCAACAAACATTTACACAGTTGTTTTCACATGAAAGGTATATCAAAAGTTAAATGTACTTACTATACAATAATGTATGTACATACAAGTTATTATAAACATTATGTTAATTTTTTACAACTTTGTGCTATTGTTTGTCATTTTATTTTTTATTTACATTAAAATACTTTATATGTGTTTCAGAAGTCAATGGTGCTGATATATTTTTGTGTGTATGAACTCCATTATTAATTTCATTTTTTTTACTTTTTCCTGTCTCTAAATTAAAAAAAAAATGAATTGCTGAAATATTTGGAAATTGCTGATAAATTTGTGGCAGAAGTCAAATTCTGACATACAAACGACCATTAGGGTATGCATTAGAATCTGACTTTTTATACATTTTTTTATTTAATTATATCTACAATTCATTTTCCAAACTGCTGGTGCAGAAAAGACAGCGAAAAAAAATAATATTCTTCTCACATTAAAAACTGTTGTGTTGAACTATAACTATTGAAAATTGTTCTATTATTATTCTTTATATTTGAAAATAAAAACTATAAAAGTATATATATTTTTTATTGTAACCCTTATAATTTATACATAAAAATTATATTATATTAGTTTTAGAATATTGCATTTTATACTCTTTGTGTGGCAGAATTAAAAAATTTCAATACACTTTTTTAAACTGAAGTAATTAATCAACCTAGTTTTTTTAAGTATGGAAGATTTTCCTCATCAGTAATTGGTAATAATTATGCAAACGTTGCGTAATTAATGCCAATTATTGATGTGGTAAACTCTTTTTAACTTGGAATTTTTATTTAATTTGAAAGAGTGTGGGAAACTATCGATAATACAGTTTCCTGTGTTACCGGCATTACAGTGTTCTGTTTTTATGGTAATTAGTTCAGTTTTCCACGAGGGGTGTCCGCTCTCCATAGAATCGCACGTAGTTCATACTCTTTCTTAGTTTCTCTATGATATAACAGCTGCAATCTCATACAGACTGTTAGTTCTGGAGGTGGCGGCATAATGCTTTGGGAAGATATAAGTTGGGAGGGACGCACCGAACTCGTGAAAGTCATTGGACGAATGACCAGTGACTGGTATATCGAAAACATTCTGCAAGACCACGTTTTGCCATATATGGGTCACATTGGATACGACAGATTCGTATTTATGCATGATAACGCTCGACCACACGCAGCTGGCATAGTGACTAATTACCTTGATACAGTGCAGATTCAAAAATTAGATTTGCCGCCGTATAGCCCGGACTTAAATCCTATCGAACACTTGTGGGATCAACCAAAACGCCGCATACCATAAAGAAATCCTGTTCCAAATACGCTAGAAGAACTTCGACTTGTAGCACAATATGAATGGAACGCAATTCCTCAAGATTTTATTCAAACTGTAATTAGTAGCATGTTGAAAAGGATGCAAGCAGTAATTAGAGCTCGAGGTGGAAATACTCGTTATTAAGTATGCTCTATTATTCAAATCAAAGAGAGTATTTGCTTATTTAAGTAACATTTAAGTTAAAAATAATTATCCTTAATTTTCATATTAATTAGCATAATTTTTTTTACTATTTTCTATTGATATTGTTACGGGCTTATCGGTTCGATTGATTACACTTATCGAATAAGACCCACTTTATTACTGAACTCAACAATTTACAATTAACTCACTTCTACTAACTCACTAATTGCACTGATTCTAACTGACTAACTAACTCGAGGGAAAACTGATCGCCTTTTTAGAGTTTTGGCCGCCGACTTCCAGAATTTTCGGCAGATAAGGCTTATCGAATGCCGAAATTTCTGGAACGCTTATCTGACGTTTGTTTCGTTATCGCGGCCGCTTTCCCCTTATCAGAACCTTCTAGAAACTTTTTTTATTTACTAAATTCTACAATTCTATTCTAAATCCTATTTTATCTATTTACATTGCGTTACAATATTATTTACTTAAAAGGTGTAAAATAAACTATTATTTGTTCTATAACGCGTTTCTTTCGGTAACATTAACTTATAAATTTAAAAAATGCGAAAATTTAAATATTCGATAATTTTAGTACAGGCTATACTTTTTCCGGGATTGAACTGTGTCAAAGAACTACTAAAAGTGTTCGACGTTTCGCCCACCATCGTCGGGGACTTCTTCAGGAACAAAGAAAGAAAAATAGATGAAAAGAGGAATATGAGGGAATATGCAAAAAAAGAAAAATAAAAAAACCTCATATTCCTCTTTTCATCTATTTTTCTTTCTTTGTTCCTGAAGAAGCCCCCTACGATGGTGGGCGAAACGTCGAAAACTTTTAGTAGTTCTTTGACACGGTCCAATCCCGGAAGAAGTTTATCCTGTACTGACTCTGGCCGTGGAAGCCTTCATTATCATTCGATAATTTTGTCTATAAGTGTATAAATTGTGACTTAAGCACTTTTACCCTGTAACCACAGAATTATAATATAACTTAACGATATACAGTAGCAGTAACAATTACATATTTTTTCACAATACTGTTAACATTGAAGCATTTTGGTATTGCAAATTAAAGTGATCGTAATGCAAAACTATAAACTTTTCCCGTATCCTTAAAAAGATTTTACCTAAAAAAAAGAGTCGAGTTTTTTTAGTCTTTTCAAATAACTCAAAACGTAGTAATTTTGTTTTAGATTTGTATTTTTGTATAGTGATCAGTACTTAAATATGGAGCTTTATCTTGTTAATCAACATCTCTTTGATTAAGCAATATTTCATTGTAAGGTTAGAAAAATGAGGATCTCGTATAATGCAGGAAATTGAAACCTTAAGCACTGACGAGTTTTATCCTGTGTGTGAGGATAAAATAGAACTATAATTTTTACTGATTAAAACCGTTTAACGAATCAATTTACGACTATAAACATTAAACAATTAGGTAATAATAATTATTATTTCGAATGAACTTACCCATTTATCGATACCTTTAAATTATGTTATAATTCGTTCTCAAATGCGTACCTGTAACAAGAAACATTTGTTAGACAATAATATAAGCCTCACATATTTCTAGTTTAAAAAGCAAATTTTGTTAAAATACTTAACAAACATTCACTTAACTTTAAGTACCACCAAGTCTTGCTCAAAAACTGTTAAATTTTTCTTAATGAAAAAGATAATCTCTAAAAATTAAAAAGAAGTTTCTGGAGATTATAAACTAAGGGTAACTGGCTATTTTTTTGGCTTGTCTAGTTGCTAATCTTCTGACTATTTATTTTTAATGTGCTGTTCTTCCTTATTTTATGTCAAAATTTCAATAGGTATAATAAAATATACATTTCTTAACAAATATAAGCATTTTCCTTGGATTTGCCATACACGGTGTTGTTCATTTCTTTTTTTTATAATTCTATTTCTTTCGCAATCTCTTGCAAAAAGCGTTCTATTTTGTAAATCTTCGACTTATTTAAACAAAAATATTCTTCTTTGTTTTATATTAACTTTTTTAAGTTAAGATCTCGGGTTAGTCCGGTATACTCTTTCAGAGAGATAAGCACTCTAATTTGTAAAATTCTGTGAATTTTGGTGTCTGTTTTTATTTGTATAATTCATTTTAAAGAAGTAATCCACGCTTTAGTGCACTACGCATACAAATTAAAGGACGTAGAAAAATATCTAAAATGTTTAAGTGATTTTCAAAATGCTGTATCTCGAAGAAAAATAGACAAAGAGGAAAATTAAAAATGTCGCATTAAGGAAAACGCTTATTTATTATCAGCATTTTTCTTAGATTTGCCATACACAGTGTTGTTCATTTCTGTTTTCTTATAATTCTATTTCTTTCACAATTTTCTTGCAAAAATTGTTCCATTTTGTAGGTCTTCGACTTGTTTAAACTAAAATATCCTTATTTTGTTCTGTATTAACTTTTTTTAAGTTAAGATCTTAGTTTATGCGTTAGTCCGGCAATTTGTTGAGTTCTGTGGATTTTCGTGTTTGTTTAATTTGTAAAATTTGCTTTAAAGAAGTAATCCACGCTTTAGTGCACTGCGCATACAAATTAGGGCACGTATAAAAAATACATATAAATATATATAATTTAATTTTATTTTAGGGTAAGTCGATCAGTAAAGGTACAGGTAAAGAACACTCTTTATCTATTTCCAAGCTTTCGAAGCTTTATTTTTGCTTCATCATCAGGGATTAGATTTGAGATTAAACCTTTGTGAAGTGCTATACATCCTACTATATATTACATTGCATTTGGTTACTATAAAAAATGCTGCAACTCGAAGAAAAATAGAAAAAAAATAAATAAAAGAAATCACATTAAAGCATCAGGTTTTTTGTTTTTAAATCTAAAGTTTAGAATTTTTTTAGCCTCAACTTTTGTTGACTAATCATAAGATTACTAGATCCAAATTTTAGTATAACTTAAAAAGACTTACGTACTTTAACCATTTTTTTAGTCATCCCATCATAACAGTTTTTTAGGTAATTTAATTCTTCTCAATTTAATCGATCCTTCAGTTCGCCAAGATAATTGTTTAAAAAATTAGCATCATTCAAAACATTCTGGTGAAACGAAGTAATTCTTGATTATCTTCAAAAACTGAAGTACAAATCTTGTCCCCTGAAACCAAGAAAGATTAAAAAACACAACAAAGGTTTCTCTCTTTGGAGAGATGATAGCTTAGCCATCAAAACGCGTTAGAGCAACCTTTGCTGTGTTTTTTAATCTTTCTTGGTTTCAGGGGAGAAGATTTGTATTTTATTCATTCAAAACAAACAATCTATCTGTAAATTTGGTAATTAATATCTCTGAAAAAAATACTCTTACAGAAAATGCGACTGCAATTTTAAAAACTGCAAAGCATTTTCTCTAAAATCTTGTTAATTGTTTCAGATGATGAAAAATGTTTAGTGTATAAATTTGAGAAAAAGGTAACATTTATTTTAAGAATTATTTGCTTAACTTGGCATAACTTTGGCAAACAGCTCCTAGACCAATGTTATTTAATGTTATTTTTGAAATTCAAAGAATCTTAGGGTAATTTTAAGATTACAAAGTGCTACGATTTTTTTCTTTTGTTGTGCTAGAAATAATTAATATTGTTACTTTGCCAAAAATCAATATAGTGATGCAACTATCAGTTTTTTTCAGAAACAGTTTATATTTTTTTATTTTTTTATATTCAATTCATTCGCAAAATGTAACCCTATTCTGTATTCTGCCTTCAAAGCACAGCAAGTAGGATGCAAAAACAAGAATAGATAGCAACGAGCCGCCTTCTTAAACAAGGCACAATTTTAAAGAAAGAGCAATATTAGGAAAACACATTTTTTTAATTCAATGAGAGCCAGTTAACGCTCTATAATAAACTAAAGAAAATAAAAGATCTTTGGTGACCGTTTCAATCCTGTAATTTCCCGCAGGAGAGAAAGCATTAGCTTACGTGTTATTTTCCGATGGCGATTTCTCTTCGCTCTTGATTTACCGATCGTCAAGGTAAATTTAACAAAAGTCCGTATAAATTACAGATCGCGTCAAAGGGCTATTTACATAGAACAAAAGAGCCCATCGCCGGCTAAAGATGCGATAAAAACCAGAAACTGCTGACAATACCTTCGATCGTAAACACGCCGAGAGCGGGAGATTGACGCGTCGCCACGTTGTAGCGTTCACAAAAAAAAAGTTCATATATATTTTTTTATCAAACGTCCCAGTCACAAAGACGTCTCATAAATATCAAAGGAGAATTCCAAGGGAGAACTACAATGTTCGTCGGTATTTAAAGGCAGTTTTATTTATCGAAAGTCATTCCAAAGACCATAAATCAGGAAGCTTTATATGTGTTAGGTAAAAATTGTTGCATATTATTACAGAAAGTAGATGAATTATTATCGGAAACGAAGCTGCTTGAATAACGTATAAAAATAAATTTAGAAAGCTTTGAAAATTGAAATACAGATCTTGTCCCCTGAAAGCAAGTATTTCTCTGAAGATGATAACTTGGCTACCGAAACAACCTTTGTTGTATTATTAATGGATTCTACTTCACCTTTTAAAAGTTAGATGTTAACTTAAACCCCACTTATGACTTCAGGAAGAAGCTTTAAACCGATACCATCTGGACAATATTTTAACGAATTTACAAGTGCCCTTATACGTTCTGTTGCCAATGATTAATTAAAGGAAAGTATTTAAACTGCCTTCAAACATGCAGTTCCCTGAGTGTAACAGCATGCTTTATGTACTTGAAAATATAATGCTTTCAATTGCTTCCTGAAAGCATACAATGCAAATACCTAGAGATCTATTAAACTATTCCCCGCAGTGTTGAGTAGAACGGCCATAAATCTTTCGATGAAACATTAATGGCGCATAAAGTCATTGAATAACACTCTTACGTTGTCGACACGTGACCATTTCCCGTCACTTGCTTTTATTTAGGTGTTATAAAAATAAACCCCGGCGCATCCACCACAACTGTACCCTGTACTCGCATTTAACACCAAGGATAATAAATGAGTTACGCTTACAACGGTTACTTTTGTCCCAAATATACATCCACAAATTAACTTTTGAAAAAGTATCATCGCTTTTTCAAAATATTTCTCGACATAAATTTTTTAATCTAAAAATTTCGGATTTTTTTCAAACTTATGTCTAATTGATTGGTACCTACACTTTCATGGCGATCACTAAGGTAGTGAAAGAGTTAGAAGTTATCGCAATAAAAGTGTAGATACCAACACAAATGATGGCGCTGGCAGGAACTGAACTAACTTTGTACTTCATCTGACTCAACCCATCCTATTCGTCCACCCAGAATGGCTACCAAATTAATCATTTAAAGGTAAAATTCGCTCCTCCAAAACGCATAAATACGGTGCTGCAAACGGCGGAATAACAGACACTTCTCCCGGAAGGACTTCAAGCGCAATAACAGCTTTCGGTGCAATAAATCCTAATAATGATTTGTCGAAGGGGCACGTTCGTATATGTATTCATATATCTGTAACTGAGTAGCTCCAAGTGCGATAATTCATCGGTTTTCAGCGCTTCTAATGTGACACGTACGCATTGCCATTGCCTGGCAATTCAATACATTAACGTGAACGCGATGTGTGCTCTTTATATTGAACCGGCTTCGGCGGTATATTGTCAATGTATTTGACTTGTGATATCCATCATTCAATGTTGGCATCTGAAAAGAGATTCTACCGCGCACTTTTTATCGTGTAAACACATTCAAAACACGTATATTTGTTAATTAAAGCGGTAATTGCTTTTCACCGCTTTGTTTGGCTAACGTAGATTTCATTTAGATGGATATTCTTATGTAGGTTAAAAATAAATAAACAAAATTTGTTACTTAATAATTTTGAATTAAATGTATCCTGTTTCAATATCAGTGATTGGTTAGATGGCCCCCGATTCGAGGTTTATTTCATCATAACTTATTACATCAAAGATAAATATAACAATGAATAAAGGTCGTCAGTTGTTATATAGACAGGACCTTTAAGTCCCCAGAAATCTCGCATGTAACCCCGCAGTCCTGAGACGGTAGCAAACAGAGACTAAATAGACTGAACCTAACACGGTAAGCAGTGAAGCCAGTTGAAAGCCTGGCGAAAGCCTAGCTCCATCTAGCTCGCAATGCCCTTTTATTATTTGACAGACCTTTGCGAAGATAACATCGGTTTTTTTAAAAGAAAATGGGCTGTAAATATGGGGAAGTGTATTGTGGATCATTGTTGAAACCTCAGTGAACACATTAGTGAAGGAAAATCAAGAGTATCATTCTTTGGGTAGGTAAAAATAAAATATATAAATATTCAATTATTGGCGTGCGCGCGTCGCCATTTCACTGCAATTATGACGTGTTTACAGCACCGGCTTAACAATATTGTACACAGGCGTCGCGTATTGAAAGAAAATTATTTTACTATTAAACCAACATGTCTTTGAAAATAGTTTTCCTGAAATTTTACCAAAAAGCACTTATAAAAATTATCCTATTGGTCCAAAAGCCCCTAATTCTAAAGTTTCAGCTAAATCGTTAGAACCGTTACGCGGCAAGTTTCGTATTTATAAATTTTACTTAATCCGACCATAACAAAGAGAATGCACCTCCCCACTTCCCCGGATTTTAGCGACAACTGTACGCATGAGACAACATTGAAACGTTCAGTCTATTTAGTCTCTGGTAGCAAACTATTGAAGATAGAACGCGACTATTACAAGTCAGCAGGTTAGTCTCACATTGACTTGCATTTTTCGATTCTCGACGTCCTAAAGCGTATGAGGTTTATTTCATCTTAACTTACTGCATCAACAATAAATATAACAATGAATAAAGGTCGTCAGTTGTTATATAGACCGGATCTATAAGTCCCCAGACATCTCGTATGTAACCATGCAGTTCTGGGACTGTAAAGATAGAACGCGGCTGCTACAAGTCAGCAGGTTAGTCTCACAATGACATGAATTTTTTCGATTCTCGACGTCCCAAAACGTATGATAATAGCCTTCGCCTGCGGGACATGTTATTACTTTTTTTTGTTTTTCGGTGATGTTGCAATTATGAATTTGATTAGTAACGTAATCGACTGATAAAAAAATAATACATGGACCTATGACCCTAAAATAAAACTGAAAAATCTAGGGCCTCCGACATCATATTTACTGATTAAAAAAGGTACGAAAAAACTAATAAAACCGTGACAGGAAAGTTTAGCAGAAGCTCTTACTGTTTAGGAGACTGGCGGTGCGGGTGTAATGCGCAAATTTCTTTTTTCTGTTTTGTGTGCTTATTTAGAATTCTTCACAATAAAGCCTATACTTCATACAGTTTTACCTAAATTTTGAAAGGTATTAGCGATTTGAAACACCTTTTTTCTTCTATTAAAATAAATTAGCGACTAAATTTCCATAAATGTACGTCTGGAAAATTATTTGCATCATGCCAATTGCAACAGCAGAGTGTAAACGATGTTTTCATGCTTCAAAAGGATAAAAACATTCATCAGAAATACTATGAAGAAAAGCACACTTCGTGCCCTAGCGATGTGTTTCATGTAAAAGCAGTTACTAATGTCAAAATCACTTTTTAATAAATTTGTTATTAATCATTTTGTTGCAAGAAAGTCAACACTTTGAAAAAAAGACAAATTTTAATAAACGTAAAATTAAAAAAAAATTAGTCAAGAGTAAGTGGGGTGACACAATGAAAGTTCAGTACCAATTACTGAGGTGAACATTTGCGCGCGTTGGCAATCGATAAGTGAAGGGATGGTAGCAAGGAAGCGAGGTGTAAGCAGCTTTTTTATAGCCATCAGGCGACAAACTTCCACAAAAGAAAACGTTCTATATACATATCCCTTAAATTTACCTACCCCCTCTATTGCGCACACCAAGGGCTGTACTCTCCCGCATAAAAGCTGTACCTGGCACTTTAACTAAAGAGGAAGAAAGTAGACCGCTCTCACGGCCACCTCGATCACTATTATCCGAACACCTTGACCGCCGATAAATAACTGGTCACTAGACCAAATTAAATCATTTTTGCTGATGTATGAATTTAAAATTTTATCCCAATTTACTGAACGTGGTGATAAATGGACTGTATTTTTAAAAAAAGTTAACTAAATAAAATTACCTGATGATTTTTTTTTTAATTCTTTTAAAATACAATCCATTTACCACCACCAGTAAATTGGGATAAAATTTGAAATCCAGACATAGGCAAACATGATTTAATTTGTTCTAGTGATCAGTTATTTATAGGCGGTCAAGGTGTTCGAATCATAGTAATCGAAGTGGACGTACAAGCGGTCTACTTTTTTCCTATTAGTTAATGTGCCAGGAACAGCTTTCATGTGGGAGAGTACAGCCCTTGGTGTGCGGTAATACCTTCTCAATAAAGAAGGTAGGCACCTTTAAGGGGAATGTATATACCCCTTTTGTATCCAAACACCTTGACCGCCGATAAATAACTGGTCACTAGACCAAATTAAATCATTTTTACTGATGTATGGATCTGAAATTTAATCCCAATTTACTGGTGGTGGTGATAAAAGTACTGTATTTTAAAAAAAGTTGACTAAATAAAATTACCTGATGATTTTTTTTTCAATTCTTTTAAAATACAATCCATTTACCACCACCACTAAATTGGGATAAAATTTGAAATCCATACATAAGCAAAAATGATTTAATTTGGTCTAGTGACCAGTTATTTATCGGCGGTCAAGGTTTTCGGATGATAGCGATCGAGGTGGTCATAAAAGTGGTCTACTTTTTTTCTCATTAGTTAATGTGCCAGATACAGATTTCATGCGAGAGAGTACAGCTCTTGGTGTGCGGTAATACCTTCTCAATAAAGGAGGTAAGCACTTTTAAGGGGTAGGTATATACCTCTTTTGTGTAAGTTTGTCGCCTGATGGCTATAAAAGAAGTACTTACTGACTGTACTTAATTTTTAATAAAACTTGGAAGTATACCTATCTTCGTTAAAATTTTAGCCGCAAATCCTCGGATTACCAACGTTCCTTCCTCCTTATAAATCACGACCCTCTACTGGAATCAATAACTAGAAATATTTTCTGCTTATTAAAAAACATATGACATTGAAGCCTGAATTTTGACATTTCTTTATGAAAAATGTAAACATTTCTAGTTTGAATTGAGAAGATTAAAAAAATAAAACTGACCGGTTTAAAAAAATTGAAATGTTTTTAATATAAAAGATTTTTGAAAGGTCATGGTTAAAAATTTGTGTAAAAAAAGGTGTAAATTCAAAATTTGAGGACAAATATCCAAATTTTGATAAACATTCTAGATTTATTGAGAAAAATTTAATTGATTTATAAAATTTCAAGTAAAAGGTAAAATGCTGCAGTTTAAGGTGCAAAGTTTAGGAAAATTGTCGAATATTTACAATTGGAGTCGTTTTGAAAAAAAAATTAGAAATCCATTTTAAACAACATTCTTCATGGTAGACCTTTATTGACCGGAAATATTATTTTTTTTTCAATTTATTTAACATTTCTTTGGCCCAGTTTGGAAATATTTAAATTTTTATGGTTTGTTGACAATTTTCTAAACAGTTTTTGAAATGCGACTACGTGATATTTAAATTTATTGAAAACGTCACTCCATGACAGTTCACAAATTAAGAGGTTATTTTATTTTACATAGAATAGGAATAATGAAAAATGAGAGCGAAACATCGATGTCCAGTGCTACAACTTTTTATGTATTTTTTTATAATTTCCTAATTTATCAAAAAAAAAACAAAATTTTTATTTTTTCCATATCTAATTTTGGTCTCCTATTTTTCATTATTCCTATTCTATGTAAAATAAAATAACCTCTTAATTTGTGAACTGTCATGAAGTGACGTTTTCAATAAATTTAAATATCACGTAGTCGCATTTCAAAAACTGTTTAGAAAATTGTCAACAAACCATAAAAATTTAAATATTTCCAAACTGGGCCGAAGAAATGTTAAATAAATTTAAAAAAACTTAAACAACATTTTAAAAAAAATATCCAAATTGCAAGTTTCAATTCAGAAAAATAAAAATTTTAGGGGAAGTTAAAATTTCGAGAAGTAAATATCTTACAAAAGGTTAAATAATGAAAAGCTTCAAAATGTTTAAATAGTCAAATTTCTTAAAAAGTCGAAATACTATAAAAGGTTTTTTCAAAAAAAATGCCCATACAATAAATTTTACACCTCACTATTATTATTATTTTAAATAAAACAAATTTATACCGTAAAATGAAATTTTCTTAAAGCTGATTTTATAAATTTAAAGCAAATATTTCAAAAAGCCTAAATTTTTAAAAACAGTTCGACTAATTTTAAAAATTGAGGCATTTTGAAATTTTTGCTTCGGATTTATAAAATCAGCTTTTTAAAATAAAGAAACCTCACAAATAAGTCAACACTTTAAAAAAAGATCGATATATTCCCAAAAAGTTAACATCTTGAAAAGACATTTTTAAAAAGTCTAAATTAAAAAAAAAATGAAAACTAAATAAAACAAAACTCATGCTTAAAAATTGTAAGTCTAAATTTAACAAGTTAATTTATTTATGTTTTTTTTCAATTTATTTAACATTTAATTTAACTGTCATGAAGTGACGTTTTCAATAAATTTAAATATCACGTAGTCGCATTTCAAGAACTGTTTAGAAAATTGTCAACAAATCAAAAAAATTTAAATAGTTCCAAACTGGGCCAAAGAAATGTTAAATAAATTGAAAAAAAAACATAATATTTCCGGTCAATAAGGGTCTACCATGAAGAATTAATTAATTTATTTATTTATTAAAATTAGATTACGTAAATTGAATTATGTTTAAAGCAGAAAATTAAAATTAGTGAAATGAATTTTAAATTTAATAAAAATAGTCAAACATTAGAGTTTAAATTCGTTTTTACAAAAAAAAAGAATCTAAAAAAACATACTTTGTTGTTTGAGGAGTTGAGAAGGAAATTTTTGCAAAAATATACACACGTCTAAATCTAGAATTTTTGTAAAAGTCAAAATCATAAATAAAAATTTAAAATTTTTATTAAAGAATGTTAATATTTAAATTTACAATTAGAATATTTAGCTTTGAATTCGAATATTTGATTTTTTATATCTTAACTTTTACATTTAAAACACCCAAAGCATCGAAATTACTAAATTGAAACTGAAATTTTGAGATTTCAGTCAACATTTTGAAAACAAGATTTATATTTCTAGAAAATCTTCAGAAACGATTGAAATTTCGATACAATGTCGATATCGCAAACAAAATGGAACTTTCGAACCAATTTGAAATATTCAAATGAGACAAACTTGTTAAAAAGTTAAAATTTCCATAGTTTCAGTTTCGAAAAAAAGATCTAATTCAAGAATTTACTTTCTAAAAAAACTGAAGAACAAGTTTAAAAGGGGCAAAATTTTGACAGAAAAGACAAATTTTAATAAACTTGAAATCGAAAAAATCAGCCAAGAGCTAGAGAGGTGACACAATTAGGGTTCGATACCAATTACTACAGTGAACTTTTACGCGCACGTTGGCAATCGATAAGTGAAGGAATGGCAGCAAAAGAGACGAGGTGTAAGTAGTTATTTTATAGCCACAAGGCGGCAAATTTCCACAAAGAAAAACTTTGTACATACATACCCTTTAAAGGTGCCTAGCTCCTTTATTAAGAAGGTATTACCGCACACCAAGGGCTGTGCTCTCCCACATGAAAGCTGTTCCTGGCACATTAATAATAAGAAAAAAAGTAGACCGCTTTTACGTCCACTTCGATTACTACTTCGAACACCTTGACCGCCGATAAATAACTGGTCATTAGACCAAATTAAATCATTTTTGCTTATGTATGGATTTCAAATTTTATCCCAATTCACTGGTAGTGGTGGTAAATGGATTATACTTTATATAAATTGGAAAAAATCATCAGGTAATTTTATTTAGTCAACTTTTTTTAGAATACAATCCATTTACCACCACCACCACCAGTAAATTGGGATAAAATTTCAAATCCATATATTAGAAAAAAGTAGACCGCCTTCACGTCCATCTCGATCACTGTCACCTGTACAGCTTGGCCCCGATATATTAATCGGCGATCTATTGACCAGTTGACCAGTTATTGACCAGTTGGTCAATAGACCAAATTTAATCATTTTTGCTTATGTATGGATTTAAAATGTTATCTTAATTTACTGGTGTTGTGATTGAAAAATAAAAAAAATGTTTCAAGTAAAAAGCATTCATTTTCAATTTGCAATGAGTCGATGACTCACACGGTTTATGAAATCGCCCCGGATTGCGCTAAAATGTTTGATTCCAATCGTAATTACTGCGTTGCCTGCAATTTAATAAACCTGTGCTAGCTTCAAAAATATTCATCTAAATGAAATAATGTAAATGCAATAAACTTGTTTTCGAAAAATGCAAATTTTTTCAAGTTTTGTAAGAAGGGTCACGAACGGATAGTCGTAGCTCAATTTGGTTTTCAGATTCCTATTCTACGTCCCAAAAACTCTATGAAAGTGCAATTAATTAATTTTTGAAAAATGCAAATTGTTTCAAGTTTTGTAAGGAGTGTCCTCCCTTTGAACATTTTTCGTAACTTTCAGCTCTCATATCTTCCAAACCAAAAGTCGTAGCTTAATTTGGTTTTCAGATTTGTAATCGACGGGCCAAAATATAAATAAAAGGGTACTTTTATAACATAAATCTTAATTTTTGAATTTTGACTTTGAAAAATTTGAAAATTTGAAAATTTTGGTGGCTTGTATCTCGCGAATGAATATTCGTAGCTCAATTTGGTTTTCAAATTCCTATTCTACGTCGCAAAGACTCTATAAAAGTGCAATAAACTTATTTTTGAAAAATTCAAATTTTTTCAAGTTTTGTAAGGAGTGTCCCCCCTTTAAACTTTTTTCGTAACTTTAAACTCTTATATCTTTCAAGCCAAAAGTCGTAGCTTAATTTGGTTTTCAGATTTGTAATCTATGGGCCAACATCTAAATAAAAGGGTATTTTTATAATATAAATAATAATTTTTGAATTTTGACTTTAAAAAATTTGGAAACTTTGGAGGATTGTATCTCGCGAACGGATAGTCGTAGCTCAATTTGGTTTTCAAATTCCTATTCTACGTCGCAAAAACTCTATAAAAGTGCAATAAACTTATTTCCGAAAAATTCAATTTTTTTCAAGTTTTGTAAGGAGTGTCCCCTCTTTGAACTTTTTTCGTAACTTTAAACTCTCATATCTTCCAACCCAAAAGTCGCAGCTTAATTTGGTTTTTATATTTGTAATCTAAAAACCAAAATCTAACTAAAAGGGGACTTTTATAACATAAATAATAATTTTTGAATTTTGACTTTAAAAAATTTGAAAATTTGGAAACTTTGGAGGCTTGTATCTCGCGAACGAATAGTCGTAGCTCAATTTGATTTTTAAATTCCTATTCTACGTCGCAAAAACTCTATAAAAGTGCAATAAACTTATTTCCCAAAAATTCAAATTTTTTCATGTTTTGTAAGGAGTGTCCCCTCTTTGAACTTTTTTCGTAACTTTAAACTCTCATATCTTCCAAACCAAAAGTCGTAGCTTAATTTGGTTTTCAGATTTGTAATCTACATGCCAAAATCTAAATAAAATGGTACTTTTATAACATAAATCTTAATTTTTGAATTTTGACTTTGGAAAATTTGAAAATTTGAAAACTTTGGTGGCTTGTATCTCGCGAACAAATAGTCGTAGCTCAATTTGGTTTTCAAATTCCTATTCTACGTCCCGAAAACTCCATAAAAGTGCAATAAACACATTTTTGAAAAATGTAAATTTTTTCAAGTTTTGTAAGAAGGGCCCCCCCTTTGAACTTATTTCGTAACTTTCGCCTTTTAAAAAGTCAAAGTTTTTCAGAGAAGAAGAAAATATATAATTTGCAATTTTCCAGAGAAAGTTAAATTTTAAGAATAAATTTGAAATTTCGAGAACAAGACGAATAAAAAAACTTCAAATTTTCAAAAAAATTCGAATTTTAATAAAATTTGTAAAATAATTTTTAAATAAAAAGGAATGTCCAGTTTCGAAAAAAGCATTGACCTTTAAAAAAAGGTCAAAATTTCCCAGAGAAAGTCAAATTTTACAAACAAAATCAAATTTTTAGATAAAGTCGAACATTTTGAAAATAGGTGAATTTCGTTGATAAAATCGCAGCTTGCAGAAATATAATAAAATGTTGAATTTTCAGTTAGATGTTGGAATTTCGAGAAACACCTAATTTTGCGAAATAAGTCAAAATTTCCAGAAAATAAATAATAAATGTTCAGCAAAAACCAATATTTGGAGAAAATGGCGAAATTTGGAAAAGGAACGTTATTTAAAAGGAATAGAAATTTCGAGAAAAAGTCGCAATTTAGAACAAAGTCAAAAAAATGTAATTTTGGCAAAAAATCAAATTGAAGAATAGATTTAAATTTTAAAAATAGAAAACTGAGAAAAAGTTCGAAATATTCAAAAACTATTTTATTTAATATCACAAATTTTTACTTTTTTTAGTAAGAAATCGACAAAAGACGAATTTTTAAGAAATAGGTCGAGTCTTCCAGTCATTCGAATTAGAAAAGAATAAAGATTTTCACAGATTGTCAAGTTTTAAGAAGAAAGGAGGATTTAAGGAAAAAGAATCTAATTTTAGGAGTAAAACACATAATTAAAAAAAAACGAATACATAGAACAGGTAAAAAAAGTCGAATTTAAGAATAGATTTAAATTTTGAAAAAAGAAATCTGAGAAAAAGCTTGAAATATTCAAAAACTATTTTATTTAATATGCCCAAATTTTTACTTTTTTTTAGTAAGAAATCGACAAAAGACGATTTTTTGAGAAATAGGTCGAGTCTTCCAGTCATTCGAATTAGAAAAAAGTAAAGATTTTCACAGATTGTCAAGTTTTATGAAGAAAGGAAGATTTAGGGAAAAAAATCTAATTTTAGGAGTAAAACACATAGTTAAAAAAAGACGAATACAGAGAAGAGTTAAAAAAAGTCGAATTTACGAGAAAAAGGCAAACTTTGAAATAAAGCTCTAAATTTTAAGAAATAAAAGGTGTTTTGGGCTGATATGTTTTCGTTTGACTACATGAGTCCTCCCTGTCCCATATTTTATCTGATTTATCTGATTTGATTTTGAAATAAAATGTAAAATTTACGAAACCAATTTTTTTATTGCAGTTGGCTCTTTTTTTTGCCGACGCTTGCCCTATGGTTTGGAAGTTTGCCTGTAACGTGAAGGTCCTGGGTTCGATTCCCAATCGCTGATTACACATTCTTAACTCTTTATAATATTTATTGTTTACATTAACGGGACCAGTATTGGAAACCATATTTGAATTGTTATTTAGTTTCAGAAGAAGTGATGACACACGACTATTGGATTCTAAAATTTCTTAAAACGTTACCTCAATGCTGGGCTCGTTAATACAACCAATAAATCTAATTAATTGTTTGAATAATATTCCAAAAACTAAACTTTTAGAAGGCTGACTACGTAAACTTAAAGGAAAACACTTCCAAGTTAGTTTTTACCGCTTTAATATGTAAACTAGTTTGGTAGGTAATTTGATTTTGGTGAAAGGAACTGGTCCTTGGTTATCTGCAAAAATTGATCTCTCATATCGTCCAAACCAAAAGTCCTAGCTAAATTTAGTTTTAAGATATGTAATCCACAGGACAAAATCTAACTAATAGGGTACTTTTAAATCGTAAATAATAACTTTCGAATTTTGATTCAAGAAAATTTGAAAATTTTGAAAGTTTAGAGGCATGTATCTCGCAAACGGATAGCTGTAGCTCAATTTGGTTTTCAAATTCCTATTCTACGTCTCCAAAACTCTATGAAAATGCAATAAACTTATTACTTATTAAGTCTTCCTCAAGATTTGTTAAATTTTTATTATTAAAAAGATAATCTCTAAAACTTAAAAAATATTTTCTGGAAATTATAAACTAGGGTAAAATGCTATTTTTTGGGTTGTTTGGTTGCCAATCTTCTTACTATTTTATTTTAAATGTTGTGCTTTCTTATTTTACGTAAACATTTCAATAGGTTTATTAAAATATATATCTCTCAATAATTATCAGCATTTTCCTTGGATTTACCATACACGGTGTTGTTCATTTCTCAGTTTTTCATAATTCTATTTTTTTCACAATTCTATTTTTTTTACAATCCTCTTGCGAAAACTGTTAAAAACAAATTTGATCCGTATTTCATCCTTCGGTTAATTCAAGTTTCTTTTTTAAAAAACATTAATACTTTTTGGGTCAGAAAGCGTTGGAATGCAGGAACTTATTTTTCCATAAAATATTTTTTTTCTCAACAGCTAGTAAAATATCAAAAAAACTTGCAGTTTTCTGATAATCTATGACCCAATATTAAAGTTTTATTTCAAGAAACCTAGGATATCAGGGAGGGCGGTCCATTATTACACATTTTGAGCTGCATCTTTGAGACCATTGAACCGAAAATTATTAAAAAAAATATTTTGGGACCCCTAGAGGTAGCTGTTTCAACCTCAGATGGTGTATTAAATAAAGCATGATTCTTTGACGATCAAATAAACCCCCACTATAATTCAAATATTTTCTTTTTTTGTTGGTAGACTTGCGTGAATCATCGAGAGCTAACGCTGAGCAAAATTTCAAATTCTTATGCCATATATTTTTTAAGGTAAACCTCTTTCTCCCAGACGGATGAAAGGATATAAGAGTGAGATTCCCTTTTGTCCTTATAAGTTACGGAATCCCAAAAATGTGGAAATTTTGAAGGAGGATTGGAATCTTTAAAAAAGCAACACTTTTAAAAAAATAAAACACAACAGTTTTGAAAGTCAAACTACTTTTTAAAAGGGTAGAATTTTTGAAATAAAATCGAAAGTGAAAGAGTTAACATTTTAATAAAAGCTACAGGTTTAAAAGAATTAAAATTTTGGGGAAGGTGAGTGTTTTTAATACAAGAATTTTTTTAAGATTAAGTCAATCTGTTCCTGTAAACAATTAAAAGTACAGGCGACATGAATACAACTCAAGAACTAACGTGTTTTACCCGTTTCTGTAATGAAAATTACACTCAAAGTTTACAGATGTTAGTCAAAAACGAGATTGGTTGATAAAAAATTTAAAAAATCAATTAAAAGTTTTATAAACCTTTCGCCTGACGATCCATAAAAGTAGTTTTAAAACTCACATTGAATTTATTTCGGACGTACGCGGCAAGTAAAAGTTAACTGCATCTCGCGTAAGTGAAATGCATGACCAAAACAGAAAACTAAAACTTTAATGTCAAACCACAAAACTTTTTATTATTATTCCAAGTTTCCTATAGGACGCTCGAAAGTATCGTTAGTTTTGTTGCAACTAGTTATATGCACAAACGCAAACAAGGCCGTAAAAGGAAGAATTTAATCACATAAATTTCCTTTACGTAATCTTATAAAAGGGGAGGTCCGCTCCGAGTGGGTTTTATGGGGCGATATTTGATTGCCATTTGACAGATATAATGGGTCGCGATCGTAAAATTAGTTTTATTTTCTAACTACTTTTAAATGTAGCAAAACTTTAATTGAAAATGACGATTTAACAGCTAGACATAATAAAGGGTTGAAAAGTTCACCCCATTGAATAGGTTACATTTCCAGGAAACGTTCATACGTTCATTGATGTGAAATGATATTTTAATGAGTGGCGTTCGTGCTCATCATTATTTTGTTTTTGTCAAAGCGATGGCGGTATAAATTATCATCAAAGTTATATTCGTAGTTTAAAATGTACACCATTTTTTTGATGTGATATGAAATTTTGTTGATAGCAGCAACTAACGGTGCGTCATTAGACACTTTATTCCATATATTTCTCTCTGACATAAATATATTTTCTCTCTGACATAAGTGTCAACTATCCTGGGAGAAGCGTCAACTATCCTGAGAGAAGCGTCAACTATCCTGAGAGAAGGTAGCTCCTCCCAGCTGTCTAGATAAGTCTCGGATAGCTTCTCTCAGTATAGTTGACACTTATGTAAGGAGAAATTTTTTTATACATACTTTAATTTTACTCATAAACTAAAAATAAAACTTCAAAGACAAGAAGAAGCAATAATTGATTAAATATGTCACCAACCCAGATGGTTGAAACTCTATCCATTTATTTCTAGTGGGATTGTATACAATGTGATTTTTTTTAAAATGCCATGTTTTCTCAAAATTTAGTCTAAAATTTCGAATTGTAATTTATATTTTAATATTTCCTTGTTTAGTTTGAAGGGGGATTACAAATCTCGAAGTCACGTTACCAATTTAACGTCAGTCAAGCAGTGACATTTACTCTTTGCATTAGCAAATTGGAAGCTGGTTCTACAACATATATTAAGGTCATGTTGACGCTAGGCAAGCACTTGACTGGAGTATCTCCTGTCAGAATGTGCGATACGTAAACGGTAACAAATATTAATGCCTATTTAACCGTAAAATCCGGAAGTGGAGGTGTGAGCGAAACAACCGTGGAAGATTCCCTGTAACCCCCACTTGACTAAAACGTGATTGTTTTATCCGAATCGATACGTGACGTTATTATACTTCTCTGGAGAATTTCTATCGAATACGCATGACAATTTATATGCAGACAATTAAGCATCCTGTCGAATGCGAAATTATCATATAGTCGACCTAATACCCGCGGAGACAAATTACCGCGTTAAAACGCTTCTTAGTCCTTAATTTGAATTTGAGCAGGATTAACTTGAACACTTAACTAATGGCTTACACATATGTGTTCGTTTTCTCATTGTTGCGAATTGATTCAACATTTAAATTAAAGAGTTTCCACTTTAGCTTCTGCAACTAAAGTGAAAACTCTTTGCAGAAATGCTGAAAAAAGCTCCTTAAAAAATACCAAATTTATCCTGTGAAACCAAGAAAGATTCAAAAACTTGGCTTCAGGAAGACAAGATTTGTATTTCAATTTTTGAAGATAACCAATGCTCAGTCCGTTGCACCAAAAAAAAACTCCTTGTCCAGTTAAATAGAAATTTTACGCAGTCAGTTACTTTATCAAAATAAATAGAAGGATCAAAGTAAAGGATCTAACTAAGCTTTTGTGGTAACAACCACCTTCCCCTATGGACTGCCATCTTATAATAAGATATGATGTATTTGGAAGGCTTATTAAAGTTAGAAAGTGCAAAGAATTGAATTCACTTTTAAAAGCATATAAACTCCCCCTAACAGGGCGCTTCTGTTAGTTACAATCTCGCATATAGGCATTGTTTACAACTCCATAGGTCAACAGGCGCTTATCACGGTACCTCGTCATCAGATGAGGCAAACTGGAGAAAGCGAATATCGGTAACTAACGGGCAACAAATTTTTACGTACCATTATGCCATATAGTTACTTATTTTTCGACTCACTTAAAAAATATTCGAAAATAATTTCATCTATTTTAAATTTTTGATGTGTTTAAACAGCCGGTTTGACGAAAAATAAAATAAGGATTCTAGATAAACAGTAATATAAAAAATATACGAAAATAGTTAACCAGTCTGGTAAAAATAAAGCGTCAATTCTAAATAATTAAATGGGAACAATTAATGTTCAGTGCTTAACTAGCCCGCCTTTAAAGCATATTAAACATTTGTCAGCAGTTAGTTTGTGAATGAATAACATCCAAAGAAGGTTTCACCCCTTTACCACATCGGCAATTAAATAAATAATTACGCGATACGTATTTCGCCAGCAGAACTGGCATTTTCAAGCGCACTAATCTTAAAAGATTAGCAAAAGATGCATCGACGTCATCTGCATTGAGAGTTCTCAATTATCAAATTCTTTGACAATATTTTCGTCTTCATTTCCAAAGTTCGACTTTTCTTTTAGTTGTTTCGTATTGTTTTGAAATTGGAATCCTTTTTCAAATTTTTGAATTCTTTTATTTTTAGAAACCAGAGATATTTTTGTAAAATCTTAATTTTAAACTAACCCTTTAACTATTTTTTCAATATTTCGATTTTTAACAACTTTATTTTTTTTATAATTTCGGCTTTCTTTAAACTGTTCGGGTTTTTTCGAATTGTTTTCTTTTCTGACAATTTTTACTTCAATATTTTGGCTTTTTTGAGTCTCGGTGTTTTTTTTCAGATATTTGATTTTTTAATTCCCACTTGTTTTTTTAAAATTTTGGCAATTTTTTAAAATTTTTACATTATCAAATTTTTTGACAATATTTTCGCCTTTATTTCCAAAATTCGACTTTCTTTTTAGTTGTTTCGAATTGTTTTTAAATTGTAACCTTTTTTCAAATTTTTGAATTCTTTTAATTAGGTAATTTTAACTTGTTTTCAAAAATGTTACCTTTTTGGAAACCGGAGATATTTTTGTAAAATTTAAATTATAAACTTAACCTTTAACTATTTTTTCAAAATTTTGATTTTTTAGAACTTTGTTTTTTTATTATCGACTTTCTTTAAAATTTTCGACTCGTTTTCTTTTCTGGAAATTCTGACTGCAATATTCCGGATTTTTTAAGAGTTTTGGTGTTTTTTTAGAATTTTGATTTTTTAATTCCACTTGTTTTTTTAAAATTTTGGCAATTTTTAAAAATTTCCACATTATCAAATTTTTCGACAATATTTTTGCCTTCATTTCCAAAATTCGACTTTCTTTTTAGTTGTTTTAATTTGTTTTTAAACTGTAACCTTTTTTCAAATTTTTGAATTCCTTTAATTAGGTAATTTTGACCCGTTTTCAAAAATGTTACCTTTTTGGAAGCGGAAATATTTTTGTAAAATCCTAATTTTAAACTTAACCCTTAACTATTTTTTCAAAATTTCGATTTTTTAAAACTTTATTTTTTTAATTTCGACTTTCTTTAAAATTTTCGACTTTTTCCGAATCGTTTTCCTTTTTGGAAATTCTGACTGCAATATTCTGAATTTTTTAAGAGTTTCGGTGTTTTTCAAATTTTTGATTTTTTAAATCCTATTCGTTTTTTCAAAATTTTGGCAATTTTAAAATTTTTTTATATTATTGTCAGATTTTTTGACAGTATTTTCGTCTTTATTGTCAAATTTCGACTTTATTCGAAATTTCGTTTTTTAGAAAATTTCAACCTTTTTAGGTGATTTGAATTATTAAATTGTAATCTTTTTTTTTAGTTATTGAATTTTTTCATTCTTTGGCAATGTTGACCTAATTTCAGAATTTAGACTTTTTTGGAAAAGGGATACTGTTAGAAAATGTTAATTTTTAACTAAACTTTCAACTATTTTTCCAAAATTTTGATTTTTACAGCTTTATTTTTTTTTAATTTCAGCTTTCTTCAAAATTTCGAATATTTTGAAAATTTCCTTTCTCTAAAATGATAACATTTTTTAAAAATGTCGAATTTTTTGTTTAAATTTGATCATTTGTTCCAACTTTTAATTTTTTTATAGAATCTCAACATTATTTTTTATTAATTTTCACCTTTGAAATTTAGACTTTTAAAAATTTCTATATATTATTTTAAATCAGAACGACCCTTAAGAAATTTTAACGTTTTTTAAAGATCTCAAATTTTTTCAAATCTCGAAATGCTCTTTATAAATTTGTACTTTTTTGAAATTATCAAATATTTTTTAGAATTTAAATTTTATTTTAAATTTTGACTTTATTTAAAACCCTTGATTTAAAAAATATCGAAATATAAAAAAAATCCCAAATTTAAAAAAAACTAAATTTTATTTAAAGAAGACGCCAATGGTATGACCACGTAGGAAAAATGGAAGAAGAGAGAGTTATTCGAAGGGCCCTGGAGGACACGCCTCTAGAACGTAGACCAAGAGAAAGACCACCAAAAAGATAGAAAGGCAGCTGGCAATCCACATATTAAAAAAAAAACAGAATACCTGATTAGAAGAAATACAGAACAATAGGTCTTCAAAAAGAGGAAGAAAAGAAGAAGAAAAAAACGAAGAAGAAAAAGAAGAAGAAAAAAAGAAGAAGAAGTAAAAGAAGAAGAAAAAGAAGAAGAAAAAGAAGAAGAAAAAGAAGAAGAAAAAGAAGAAGAAGAAATAGAAGAAGAATAATAAGAAGAAGAAGACATTTTATTTTAAATTTTGACCTTTCTTTGAAAACGTCGATTAAAAAAAATCGAAATGACCAAAAAGTTTTAAAATTAAAAACATGGCGTCAAATTTTTTAACAAATTTAAAAAAGAGACCAATTTTGAAAAAAATTGAAAATTTTGAAAAGGCCGAAATTTTCAAAGAAATTTAAAAAACTAAATTTTATTTCAAGAAGACGCCAATGGTATGACCATGTACGAAAAATGGAAGAAGACAGAGTTGTTCGAAGGGCCCTGGAGGAAACGCCTCTAGAACGTAGACCAAGAGGAAGACCACGAAAAAGATGGAAAGACAGCTGGCAATCCACATATTTAAAAAAAACCAGAATGCCTTATTCGAAGAAAAACAGACCATAAGTCTTTAAAAAGAAGAAGAAAAAGAGGAAGAAGAAGGAGAGGGAGAAGGAGAAAAAGAAGGAGAAGGAGAAGGAGAAGCGGAAGGAGAAGGAGAAGAAGAAGTAGGAGGAGAAGGAGAAGGAGAAGGAGAAGAAGAAGAAGAAGGAGAAGGAGAAGGAGAAGAAGAAGAAGAAGGTGAAGAAGAAGAAGGTGAAGGAGAAAGAGAAGGAGAAGGAAAAGGAAAAGGAAAAGGAAAAGGAAAAGGAAAAGGAAAAGGAAAAGGAAAAGGAAAAGGAGAAGGAGAAGGAGAAGGAGAAGGAGAAGGAGAAGGAGAAGGAGAAGGAGAAGAAGAAGAAGGAGAAGGAGAAGGAGAAGGAGAAGGAGAAGGAGAAGGAGAAGGAGAAGGAGAAGGAGAAGGAGAAGGAGAAGGAGAAGGAGAAGGAGAAAGAGAAGGAGAAGGAGAAGGAGAAGGAGAAGGAGAAGGAGAAGGAGAAGGAGAAGGAGAAGGAGAAGGAGAAGGAGAAGGAGAAGGAGAAGGAGAAGGAGAAGGAGAAGGAGAAGGAGAAGGAGAAGGAGAAGGAGAAGGAGAAGGAGAAGGAGAAGGAGAAGGAGAAGGAGAAGGAGAAGTAGAAGTAGAAGGACAAGGACAAGGACAAGGACAAGGACAAGGACAAGGAGAAGGAAAGAAGAAGGAGAAGGAGAAGGAGAAGGAGAAGGAGAAGGAGAAGGAGAAGGAGAGGAGAAGGAGAAGGAGAAGGAGAAGGAGAAGGAGAAGGAGAAGGAGAAGGAGAAGGAGAAGGAGAAGGAGAAGGAGAAGGAGAAGGAGAAGGAGAAGGAGAAGGAGAAGGAGAAGGAGAAGGAGAAGGAGAAGGAGAAGGAGAAGGAGAAGGAGAAGGAGAAGAAGAAGAAATAAAAGAAGTAGAAATTTTATTTTAAAGTTTGACCTTTCTTTGAAACCGTCGATTAAAAAAATCGAAATTACCAAAAAATACCCAAATTTAAAAAATGGCGTCAATTTTTTTAGGAAATTTAAAAACGAGACCAATATTAAAAAAATTTTGAAATTCTGAAAAGGCCAAAATTTTCAAAGAAATTTTATTGTCGAAAAATTCAAATTCTGAAAACGAGACGAATTTTGAAATAATGTTGATATTTTTGATAGGCCAAAATTTTCGAAAAAATTATTGGAAATTCTCGAAAAATTGGAAATTTTAAAAACGAGTCCTAAAAAAACGTTAAAATTTTTGAAAGGCCAAAATTTAAAAAAATGAATTTTGGAAATTGAAAAAGTTGAATTGTTTACAAGTGTTAAGATTTTGAAAATTTAAAAGAAAAACCAGTTCGAATAAAAACTGAAATATTGAAAGAATCATGTGATCCGCTAGTGAAATTTCTATTGGTATATATGTTACGGCTAAAATGAATGCTTGGTTAGTTTTAAAACTAACCAGATAGTTTGCAAACATACTGAATTAGTTGCTATTTTAAAAGAATCAGCCATTTTTAACAGCCAGCTAGTTTCGAAACTATCAACTGATTATTTGTTATTTTACCGGAAACGGCTGATTCCTTCAAAATAACAGCTTTGTTGGCTATTTTGAAAGCAAACTGGTTACTTTCAAAATCAACCAAGTATCCATTTTAGCTGTGACATAAATAAACCAAAGCAAATAGTCAGCTAACTAATCAGGTAGTTTCTAAACTCTCAACTTGGCATCCTCTAGTTTGTTGGAAATGACTGATTCTTCCAAAATGGCAGCTTTTCCAGAACAAAGTTTGCAAACTAGCTGGTTTGTTTTAAAACTAACCAAGTATTCATTTTAGCCGTAACATACATAACACACAAGTACTGGTTGGAAATAAATAATGTACTGATGATTATTTAATTATTTATACTTAATTATTTTTAAGAGTGAGCACCAAAGTTTCAATTTATTTGATTGTGCTTGTAATTAAAAAATAAATGTCATAATTTTTTATTGTAGCGAAAAAAATATTTAAAAGGGGACACTTCGTAATCCAAGGAATCTTAACGTAAATAAAAAAAAAGGTTGGAAAGTCCTGTGTTCTGCTCTTGCCTGCACAAGTTGTTAATAAAATAGGTCTTATTTAACTAATTCGAAGCCCAATATCATCGGAAAATATATAGATTTCTTACAAAAGGTGACTCCTCACTTGAGTAAATCCAATGAGAACATTTTTGTCTCCTTGGCGGGTCACAGAATGTTATATATTTGGGAGCTATCTCCTCCGAAGGAAGGTGTACACTAAACGGCGACGGTAGGTTAAATTAGGAGGCTTTATTCTGCTGACGATCCGATTGAAAGATAAAATTCACTCACAATTAACGTTTGATCCACAAGGCAACTTAAATGCTAGTTGTGGTTTATGTCTGTAATTCATTTTTCAAAAAACTGCATTTAAAAGGTGTTAAAAAATTAAAGAAGAGTAAGAATATATCTTAAAGCCGTGATGTTAAATAAGCGACTGGTTCGCAGTTAGGATCATGTTAAATATTTTAGACTGCATACACAAAATGTTAATAAAATATTATTTAACTACTTCAAAACCGAGTATTATCGGAAAATATTTAGATTTTTTAGTACAATAAGTATTTGCTTACATGGGTAAATTCGTCAATGAAAAAAATGTTTTGTCTTCCTGGCAGGTCACATATTAAAAAGCTATCTCCTCCGAAGGGAGGTGGACACTAAACGGCGACGGTAGGTTGAACTAGATGGTTCGCTTTAGCCTGCTGACGATCCGATTTAAAGATAAAATTCACTCACAAATAACGTTTGACCCACAGCCAGTTTTGGGTTATGTCAGTAATTTATTATTTAAAAAATCTGCATTTGATCCAAAAAGTGTGAAAAAATTAAAGAAGAATAAGAATACATCTTGAAGCCGTGAAACGACTGGTCCGCAATTAGGATCATGCCAAATATTCTAGAATATCTCATTGAATATCTCACTAGAACATACTACATGCGACAACCGAATGAAATTGATCTCACGCATAAGTTATAAGGTGCCTTTGTCTGGAATGTGTAACAAGTTGGATCACGCATTAAATACAATTCAGAGAACACGATCATTAGCATAGAGTTTGAATATGTAATATTTTGTATTATTCAAATCTTGAATAGCTTAGTGGCAAAGCTGGCAACCGTAGAATTAGCTTTGATGATAATAAATATCCTTCAGTGAACAGAGCACTGTGTATACTAGAACTAGATAGTCTAACATTATCCCCATTCAAGTTTAGGTCAGCGTTAACGTAAAATTCGATAGGTGTGGAGCGATTATGGCTTTTCTCTGTATGTTTTCGTCGCCCTAGTATATTTTAGATAAATTGTCAGGCAGAAAATACAATAACAGAGGCTATTTGGGAAATTGCCTTTTTACGTTTACATCGAGTTTTCCGCCGTATTGCTTTTATTAGTTTGTTTTCTGTCTGGCCGAGCCGACGTTTCTGAAATCACTGTTTATAAATTGACTTATTTATTATTAACAGCTCTGCCATTCTATTTCATGTTAGATAGTAATAAATCGTGGCCAAAACATCGAATTACGTGTTGGATAATGAACATGAATGCTACGAAAACACATCTAGATATGAGATATTAAAAATAAAAGTTTATTTTAATGAGCACTTCGGTGTATAACATCCTCTTTATGTAAGTTTACTGGCATATGTTACTCATATGTGTAACGCAGCTATGAAAAAATATGGTGAGACTAGGAGTGTGGCATTGGATATCTCAAAGGTTTTCCACTTCGGTGTATAACATCCTCTTCACATGAGTTTACTGGCATATGTTACTCATATGTGTAACGCAGCTATAGAAAAATATGGAGAGGCTAGGAATGTGGCATTGGATATCTCCAATCTTCCACAGACTCTGGCACCGATCTCTTCTCGCCAAATTAACATCTTATGGTCTTCCTCCTGGACTCTCATTTATTGTCCAGTTTTCTCTTTAGATCGTCGTCGATGGCATCTCATCCGAGACATTTGCGATTAACGCAGGAGTGCCTCAGGGCTCTCTTCTGTCGCCTCCTCTATTTTTGTTACACATAAACGATCTCCTTTCTTTATTGGCTTCAGCAACCACAAAATCCAAGTAGACTAATTTTATGAAGAATCTCGGTCACCGATCTCTTCTCGCCAAATTAACATCTTATGGTCTTCCTCCTGGACTCTGTCATTTGATATCCAGTTTTCTTGCTGACAGATTTCTTCAGGTCGTCGTCGATGGCATCCCATCCGAGACATTTGCGATTAACGCAGGAGTGCCTCAGGGCTCTCTTCTGTCGCCTCCTCTATTTTTGTTACACATAAACGATCTCCTTCCTTTATTGGCTTCAGCAACCACAAAATCCAAGTAGACTAATTTTATGAAGAATCTCTGTCACCGATCTCTTCTCGCCAAATTAACATCTTATGGTCTTCCTCCTGGACTCTGTCATTTGATATCCAGTTTTCTTGCTGACAGATTTCTTCAGGTCGTCGTCGATGGCATCCCATCCGTGACATTTGCGATTAATTCGGGGGTGCCTCAGAGGTCTGTCCTGTCTTCTACTCTGTTTCCGTTTTACATAAGGATCTCTTAGCTTCAACTTCCAACCCACAGCTACGCAGATGGTGTCGTCTTTTTTCTCCGACAAATCATTATTCGTTGCTACTTCAGAGCGACCAAAGGAACAGCAAATACATATGATGAATCAGGATTTTGAAATCATTCTAGAATGGGGTAGGAACAATTTGGTCACTTCAAAAACTCAGGCCACGGTTTTCTCTGAGAAAACATCTAGGGATAATGCAACAAACATACTCCCATCCTCCCGATGGGATCTAATGTGTCTATCCTAGAAGAGAATGCGAGCACTAACTTTTCTTGGGACGATCATGTGGGCGCCATTGCCAAGTCCGCCTCTCAGAAGTTGTGCTTTCTTTTAAGAGCTAAATAGACTTCACATCTCATCAGCTATTCAAACTATACAAAGCTGGAGTAAGGCCAACACTAGAATACTGTTCTTATGTTTGGATTTTAGCCCCAAAGCACGCTTTAGTTCTTTTGGATTCGTTTCAAACAAGAGCAATTTGCCTAATTGAGGTTAAGAGTTTGACTGATTCTCTCAAAACACTAGAGCGCAGGCGGATCTCTTTTCTACAAGTATTATCATGGGAGATGCTCGCAAGGTTAATTCCTCCAAAGGCAACTTGTTTAAGGGATACAAGACAGTCGGAGACAGCAAATTCCGGTGCGGTCCAGCTTGACACAGTGATGACTTCTGTCTACGGAGACTCTTTTTTCTGTAGAACTTTTGAGCTATGGAACTCGTTACCGAACGAAATTTTTTCCAAAAATTACATATTATCCTTGTTTAAGAAGACGGTTCATCGCCATCTATCCTTGTTTCCCCTTCCTACTGGCAGTACAAGTGGTTGCCCTTCGCGAGTGGATTTAACTTAAAAAAAAAATAGTACTTATTTATCATCCTAATCTACCGTCAAGTGTTGTCGGTAAAATTAGCGAACATCCTGTACATCATCACTGGAGAGTAACTATAAGTTGAGTACTGGGAGGACACTTAAATTCCAGTTCAATTTGCTTGCATCCATCGATTGCTCTCAGTTATGGAAGGCAAGGTACCTAAGAATCATACTTTGAAAGAAAATTCTTCCTCGAAGCCATTAAATATTGAGTTATTCTAAAAATGGGTATACGTATACGATATCATGCATGTAGCTTGTAATCAGCTCGTTGAAGCGATAGAATGCATGTCGTTAGGAATTTTATAGTAAGAATTTACCCTCTTGGCTTGTACAATGGCAGAAATATTTCAGTTAATGAACTACCGTCTGAAAATCTGTGTTCAATAAATAACTACTGAAAGTTTGCATTTTTTGCTACAATTTTAACTTTCCACTAAAGAAGGTAATTTGTGCCAAGTGTGCAATCACTGAGAAACATTTTAACACCATTTTTCGCGAAAGAAGCCAAAATTTTAAAGTTTTGACAAACCTTAAAGTTTCAATGTAAGTACTTTTCTATAAAGTTTGGTTTGTTCTCCAAACTAACATTTTTGTTTACTTTTCTCCTCAGATTCAAGTTTTCAAGCTTTATGAACTTAAATGCAGTTAAATGACCAACGATCTCTATTAATAAAATTGAAGTGTTTAAGTGTCTGTTTGTCTGTCGACTGATCTTTGTCCGGGCTAATTTCGCAAATTGATACATAGATCTTAACGAAACTAGGGTAAAGTGGGGCATATGCACCCACCAAAAGTGCAAAATTTAAATTGAATCTCTTCCACAATTGTTCCCTGTAATAATAGAAGACAAACATTTTGCACACGCATAGTTTCCATGATGGTGTACCATATTGTAGAGTCAAAAACTGCTTTAAAAATTTAATACCGTCCAGGCATTTAATTTTGAAATTTTCAACTCAGTGGATGCACTTACCCCTTTTTTGGGGCAACCGCACCACAGTGGATTATTTCTTGCGTTCATTGCTTGAGAAATGCATGGGGCAAGTGCGAGTAGCTTAAAATTTTTCTCAATCTTTTGATATTTGCTGCATTTAAATTGATCAATTGGTTACAACAATAATGAATTTTAACTGCAATGTGGATGTGGATTCCGAAAAAATAACACGATGACAAATGAAAATTAAACTTTTAATTTAACTCAACACTTGAAGAAATATTTTTTTAAAACTAATTTATGTTAGGATAACCAGAAAAACTGACGGGAAAGTTGATTTCACCTCTTCTTCTCACGCTAGGCAAAGGTAATACGAATAACGTCCGTTGTGGTAATTTCTGAAATGTCCTCCACATCAGGCCATGTAAAGGTTGGTTTGGAAGGCGCTGATTTCGATTTAATTCGTCGCAAAAATTTAACAATTTGATTTCCTGTTTCCAAATCGATGCTTTCAATTGTTCCTATAAAATATTGTAAAGTCTTTCTTTCAGAATTGAGTTTGACCAATAACCAATCTCCAACTTGTTTGTCATTAACTTCATCTCTTTTAAACTCGAGTGTCTCAGCTATTGCTTCTGCACCGATTTCAGAAAGTGTTTCAAAATCGCTTTCTTCGTCATCTGAATGTAAATCTTAATCTTCATCCGTTTCTGAATCATGTTGCACATTTACTTTTTTACGTTTCGCACGACTAGTTTGCTTATCTTTGACTGGTTTCTTTTCTTTGTTAGTTTTTGGCTCTTTGGTAGTCATCTGTTTCTTTTTCTTAACACTGGACTTCTTTTGCAATTCATATTCTTTGGCTTCTTTCAGTCTTCTCTTCTTCTTACGACTTCGCTTGTAATTAGTTCGGCCCCGGGGCATACTTTCTCCCTGAATCTTTTCGGTGCATTATTAGTTTGATTGCCTTTTACCAGGTTCAGTAAAAGTTCTTCAAAGGTATGCGAGTTTTGGTTTTCTATTGCGCTTGGGGTGTTGGGATTATTTTCTACTTCGTTTGTTACATCATTTGTTTGAAGTTGAATATTTTCTTCCACCTCAAATGCTAACGATTCGTCGTGATTATTTTCCATTTCCAACAAATCTTCTGTAACAGCGGTTTTTTTTTCAGTCAGTCCTAGAACTTCTTCTGCAACTGAGAAATCTTCTGAATCAATTGCGGCATGTTCTGGTGGACCTCGTTCTAGAAATTCTACGTTTTCATCGAGTTCGTTTTGTATTATTGGGGGTGTAAGTTCATTTGTTGTAGACATGCCAGTATTCATCGCCTGTTGAGCTTTCCACCGATTTATTTGTTGTGGGTCATATTTTTCCTGTGGGATAACATCGAAATTGTAGGGGTAGATGCCACCTTTCTTAAATCGTTCACAGATAATTTTTAGATCGGCATCTTTACAAATATGTTTCACCATTTCAGCCAACTTGCTTTTCGGTAAATTCTGACCCACATGATTCCGTTGCCATTTCACGAGTAATGTATCCCACGCCACCTTAATAGATTTGAAAACCGCCAATTCAAGTGGTTGCAGAAGATGACTGCTACGTGGCGGTAACTTTAGAATGGTTATGTTCGCTTCCACTGCGGCTTGTACCACATCAATATCAATATGAGTTGTATGGCCGTCATATACAACTAATGTAGGACCATTTCCTTCTACCAAGGGTATGAAAGTTTTCACGAAATAGTTTTTAAAAACTTCTGACTCCATCCCAACCCATTGTTAGGTGTGGCAGCATATGTCGTACTTAGGGTATTCTTTATTTGTATCTGCTAGCCAGGTGTCCCAGACATTTTTTCCTTTTATATATAATTAACGGGGGCGCCTTTTGTCATCTGCGGCAGCAGCAAACAGGACACTGGTTTTCGTTCTTCCCGAACCAGAAACGATTCTAGTACAAGCATGGCCTTTTTCACCTATGACTTTTGTCTTTGAAGGATCACTACAAAAACTTGTCTCGTCCATATTCCAAATATTAGATGGTTTAACTTAAAGGTTCAGTTCTTGAATTGTATTTTTTAACAACTCAAAATATGGATATATTGGAAAAAGATCCGTATTTTTCTTTCTGGCGTATTCCAAGGCTTCAGGTTTTTTAATTGACAAATTATGTTATTTTTTAAATTTTAAAAACCAATCCTCACCAGGTACGTTGTTTTTGAATGGAGTCGTGAGCTGTTTTGGGTAACATATTTGCCCACAATTTCTAGGACTTCTTTGCGGCTGAGTCCAAAACCCCTTGAGACTTTTGAGTCCATTTGCAAGAGCTTCTTTATCTTTGATTGCTAAGGCTGTAGGTCCTCCCATCGTCGAACTATTTATACCTCTACGACCTTTAATGTGATCTTTTAGAGTGCTTCTAGGTATCTTGAAGAGCTAACACGTAGTGTGCCACATTTTCCGCTTGTAACATGTTCCACCGCGGTTTTTAAGTCCTCAGCCAAGTAAGCGGCCCGAGTGGTTTTACGTTTGTAGTCCCGAACCATTTTACTTATAACAAAAAGTGCCTAGGTAAGCCTAGATGCAAATAACCTCAGTAGCAGGGTCGAGTGCACCTACTAGGTGCTCTTTCCCCACTACAAATAGGTGCACTTCCCTTAAACCAAAAATATTTGAGGAAAGTGCATCTTCCCTCTTCAAATAAAATAGGGTTATAATAAAAACAATTTAGTGGTTGTTCTTACTTAATTAACTATAAAATTCATAAATGTAACATATAGCTATGACATACGTACCTGGGCAAAAATTTCACAAATATTTTTCACAACATCAACGCATTCAACACACGAGTAAAACAGCTGACGCTTTGTCCGGTGGCAATTTCTTCTTGCTTAAGTCAATATCGGTTATGAAGGGATCTGCATTACATTAGGAAAAGGCCTTATTTTGATGAGCACCAGATTCAGCCACAGTACTATAAGTGGTTGAGATTTAAAATGCAATTGATGCACTTACCCCCAAAACGCACTTACCCCACTTCACCCTATTACTAAAATGTGAAGTGTTCTTAGACGTATCTTTTAGGGTATTTTTATTTCAGTAAAACTTAATCGTTTACTTCAAAGAACTCAACGGTGCTAACAGCTTTCGTTGAGGCTACAACACAGAGTATATAAAAGAAGAACAAATCCGCAATGCCAATGGATGATATAATGCGGCACGTCACCGATACTATGATAAGCAGAGACCGGATTTTAGACACAACCAAATAAAATGGGAAAAATGTCAAATTAGGCAAAACAAACAGCTTAAAATAGACAAAATGCGGTAAAAGAGGCATTAAAAGGTCAAAACCACAATTAACAAGATAAAAAGTATTGATTATTTTGAACATGGCTTTTTTCCCAACTATAAATTAAATGCCCCTCCACTGGCGTAGGCAGGATTTCGTTCAGGGAGAGGCAATAATCATTTTTAAAAATTAATAAAAATAAAAGAAAACCGAAAAATGTTCCCTCTAAATATACAGGGTGTTACAAAAGTCCGGGCCACTACTTCAGGAGCATATTCTACACATTAAAATATGAAAAATGTTGAAATACATTTTTTGCTTTAAATTGCCTCCTAACGGAGATATGACCATTTAAAGATGGCGCCCCTAAAGTGGTTTTTTTACTACAAAAAGTTAACGGTTAGTAGCAAAGTCACGAAATTGGGCAAGCAGTTAAAGAATTGGATTAGGCATATTCTCATGTAACATATTTTTTAAATAAGCAGTAGCGTGGTGTGTAGGGGGTTGCCGCGATTATTTTTTGCCGTAACTTTTTTGTATTGCAATATTTCGACACAAAAGTGCCACAATCGTAAAAAACAACATTTTTTATACAAAAAAGGTACTCCTTCTTAAAGTCGCTAAAAGTAACCGTTTCCGAGAAAAAAGAGTTTAAACAAAATTGTTGCATTTATTAGAATTCGTTTTGCAAATTTCTAATTTATCCACTACTAACTGCATTGATATAAAAATAGTACAAAATTAAGAAAAAAAAAAATCAAAGCAAGTGTTCGAAATTACTGCCCCCTGCAGCAATACATTGCTCGGCTCGTCTTCTAAGGGAACTCCTTACTCTTTCGCAAATGCCTGGTGTATTGTGAATCTGGTTGAACCCATTTTCAATTCTTTCACGAAGATCATTGATATTGTCAACTGGTGTGGAGTAGACGATCTGCTTTAGATGTCCCCATAAGTAGAAATCGAGTGGGTTGAGGTCAGGAGACCTAGCTGGCCATGGTATCGGACCTCCTCGACCTATCCATCGTTGATGATAGTTGTTATTCAAAAATTCCCTAGCAACTGCACTAAAATGGGCAGGTGCCCCATCGTGCATTATCCACATTCGCTGTCTTGTTATGAGTGGAACATTTTCAAGTAACACGGGTAACTCTGTTTGCAAAAAATGTCTATATGATGCTCCTGTTAACCTATGAGGTAAAAAAAAACGGTCCAATTATAGAGTCCCCTATTATTCCTCCCCAAATGTTAAGTGAAAAATGTTGCTGATGTCTCGACTGAACAACTGCATTGGGATTTTCAACTTGCCACTGATGCATGTTGTAAAAGTTAAGTATCCCGTTTCTGGTAAAACCCGCTTCGTCCGTAAATAATATGAGCGATGGAAAGTTCTCATTTTCAGCGATCTTATGCAATAGCCAGTTGCAAAATTCTATTCTTGGAGGATAATTAGCAGCAAGTAACCCTTGCACGCTTTGAAAATGATAGGGGTAAAATTGGTAAAATTTCAAAATTCGCCAGATAGTTACGTGATTTACTCCTTCGGCTAAAGCAAGTTGTCTAGTGCTGACACATGGATCTTCTTCAACTCGCTGAAGCACACGCTCCTCTAAATTAGCAACTTCTGCGTTTGGCCTTCCAACACGTTCGCCTTTGAAAACAAAATTTCCTGTTTCACATAAACGAGCATGAATTTTCTGGAACAATTTTTCTCCTGGTAGATGTCTATTAGGAAAACTTTCAGCATAAAGCCGTCTTGCTTCAGCACGATTACAATTTGCAAGCCCGTACATTAAATGCATATCGGCCATTTCTTGATTTGAATAGTCCATTTTATCAAAATAATGAAAAGTTAAAAAACTACTACACTTACTATTGACAACAAAAACTGCTAAAGTTTACAGCTTACGACCAAATTTTATCAGTGACACAACGTCAATCTCTGGCAGATATTGTCAAGTACAATTGTTTTCTTTACGATCAGTTTGCATGACCAACTTATTTTTTCTTATACAAATTAGTTAGAATTTCGAAGACGGGATAGGATTATTTAAACGCCTTTTTCTCGGAAACTGTTACTTTTAGCGACTTTGAGAAAAAGTACCTTTTTTGTATAAAAAATGTTGCTTTTTACGATTATGGCACTTTTGTGTCGAAATATTGCAATACAAAAAAGTTACGGCAAAAAATAATCGCGGGCAACCCCCTACACACCACGCTACTGCTATTTAAAAAATATGTTACATGAGAATATGCCTAATCCAATTCTTTAACTGCTTGCCCAATTTCATGACTTTGCTACTAACCGTTAACTTTTTGTAGTAAAAAAACCACTTTAGGGGCGTCATCTTTAATTGGTCATATCTCCGTTAGGAGGCAATTTAAAGAAAAAAATGTATTTAAACATTTTTCATATTTTAATGTGTAGAATATGCTCCTAAAGTAACGGCCCGGACTTTTGTAACACCCTGTATATCTATTTTCATTTAACTACTGCTACTTAACTACATGAACTGAGGGATCGAATTTTCAGATTAAATTTCAATTTTGGAAATAGAGCCAAACTTTGGGAAAGCAACCACAAAATTGAATCCAAACTTTCGGAAAACTTCGAGGACTTCGAAATGTGTCAAAATTTCGAAAAAAACAGTTGAAGTTTTAAAAAGTAAAATTTTGGGAAAAATGTGGCGATTGCCAGACTAATTGTAAGTCGAATTTAAAGAGAAAAATCAATCAGTCCCCAAAAATATTATTCTCAGAACTTTTACTTTATTTCAATTTTGTCATAATTTTGAAATTCACAAGAATCTTTTTTTTTCGAAGTTTTCCAAAAAGGTTATTCTCAAAAATTTAAAAAACTGAAATACAGAACTTATCTCCTCAAACCAAGAATCTTGTTGCTCTAACGCGTTTCGATAGCCAGGCCAGAGAGAAACTGAACAGAGAAAACTTCACTTTCTCTCTGAAGATGACAGCTTGGCTGTCGAAACGCGTTAGAGCAACCTTTGTTGTGTTTTTTAATCTTTCTTGGTTTCAGGGGACAAGTTATGTATTTCAATTTTTGAAGATATCCAAGGACCAGTCCGTTCCATCAAACCCAAAAACTTAGATTTTTATTTAACTATCAATCCAATTTTGGAACAATAAAAAATTTTGAAAAAAAAATCAAATTCTTTTTGTCCCATTGTAAGTAGAAATTTTCAAAAACATAGCATTTTGTCAAAATTTTGAGATTAGGACAAATTTTTAAAAATAATAAATTTTCCATAAAATAAATTAAAGAGAAGGACATTAAAAAAACGGTTATTAATAAAATGGATTCTAAAAAAAACAACCATTTCAAAAATACTTTCGAAATGTCGAGAAAATGGTTGAAATTTCTTAAAGAAAAGTCAAAATTTCTAAGACAAAATTTTACTTTGAGGGCGAAAGTAAAATTTTTAAGAATAATTCAGACGAATTTCGAGAAAAAAACCAATTTTGAGAAATGTTGGGAAGTTTGGAAAATCATATTCAAAATAAAGACCTAACCTTTCAAAAATTCTCGAAAAATGTTGAAAATTCGAAAAATATATTTTTAAAAGTCGAAATTTGTAAAAACAAGAAATTAAAGATTCGTGTCTTTTCACTTCGAATTTTCGTCAAAATTCGCCTTTTGCTCGAAATTTTGTCTTGTCCTAAGGAAAATTTGTATAAATTATTGTATTTTCCCAAAATGTCTTTTTGTTTTAGACTTATGAGCCTTTTCATTTCGGTTTTTTTCTAGAAACTTCGAATTTTGCTAATTTTTGTATCGAAATTTTTGGGTTCTTTCTCAAAATGTTGATAATTTTCTCAAAATTGACTTCTGTAAAAAAAATTGAAATATTCGTGTTTTTTTATTTCGAATTTTCGTCGAAATGCGCCTTTTGCTCAAAATTTTGTCTTGTCCTAAGGAAAATTTGTATAAATTCTTGTATTTTCTCAAAATGTCTTTTTTTTCTAGACTTATGAGTCTTTTCATTTCGGTTTTTTTCTAGAAACTTCGAATTTTGCTAATTTTTATATCGAAATTTTTGGGTTTTTTCTCAAAATGTTGATAATTTTCTCAAAATTTTGACTTCTGCAAAAAAATAGAAATATTCGTGTTTTTTTATTTCGAATTTTCGTCAAAATTCGCCTTTTGCTCGAAATTTTGTCTTGTCCTAAGGAAAATTTGTATAAATTCTTGTATTTTCTCAAAATGTCTTTTTTTTTCTAGACTTATGAGTCTTTTCATTTCGGTTTTTTTCTAGAAACTTTGAATTTTGCTAATTTTTATATCGAAATTTTTGGGTTTTTTCTCAAAATGTTGATAATTTTCTCAAAATTTGACTTCTGCAAAAAAATAGAAATATTCGTGTTTTTTTATTTCGAATTTTCGTCAAAATTCGCCTTTTGCTCAAAATTGTGTCTTGTCCTAAGGAAAATTTGTATAAATTCTTGTATTTTCTCAAAATGTATTTTTTTTTCTAGACTTATGAGTCTTTTCATTTCGGTTTTTTTCTAGAAGCTTCGAATTTTGCTAATTTTTTTAACGAAATTTTTGGGTGTTTTCTCAAAATGTTGATAATTTTCTCAAATTTGGCTTCTGTAAAAAAAATAGAACTATTCGTGTTTTTTTATTTCGAATTTTCGTCAAAATTCGCGTTTTTTTCGAAATCTTGATTTGTCCTAAGAAAAGTTTGTGTAAATTCTTGTATTTTCCCAAAATGTCTTTTTTTTCTACACTTATGAGTCTTTTCATTTCGGTTTTTTTCTAGAAACCTCGAATTTTGCTAATTTTTATATCGAAATTTTTGTTTTTTTTTTCCTCAAAATGTTGATAATTGTCTCAAAGTTTGACTTCTGTCAAAAAGAGAAATATTCTTTTTTTTTTCGAAATTTCGTCAAAATTCGCCTTTTTCTCGAAAGTTTGTGTTGTCCTAAGGAAAGTTTGTATAAATTCTTGTATTTTGTCAAAAAGTCTTTTTGTTCCAGACTTATGAGTCTTTTCATTTCGGTTTTTTTCTAAAAACTTCGAATTTCGCCAGCATTTTTGGTTTTTTTTTTCTCAAAATTTCGACTCATTTTTTTCTCGAAACTGCATCTCTCTCGAAAGAGAATCTATATCTTTAAAAAATTGGAATTTTCAATTTTGGCTTATGTTCTAAAGTTTCGATTTTTTAATCGAAATTCGAAGAGGGTTCGTGTTTATGTTTCAATATTTTTTTAGGCTTATTCCGCTTGTGCCCCCCCCTCCCCAACTGGTTTCAACTTTTCACCTTCAATAAAATGGAAAATTTGTGTGGGTTTCAAAATTTTTTTAGACCTATTCCGCATCTTTTGGTTTCTAACGTAATTGTTTTTAAATTACGAGATTTTTATTCAATTTTCTTCTTTTCATCAATTTTACTTTTTCCTCGAAATTTCAATTTCTCTGCAACTTTGCTCAAATGATGTTTTTGCAAGATTCGTTTTCCTCAATTCATTCGTTTTCCTCAAAACTATTCTTAGAGTATTCATTTTTCAAAATTATAGAAATTTTGAATTTTTTTTTTCATAGAACCACTTTATACTTTCGAATATTTTCGCATTGATATTGAAATTTTTGAACAAATTGTGTCATGGTGGAACGGACTGGCCTTGGTTATCTTCAAAAATTGGTATACAAATCAATAATACAACAGTTGCTCTGTTGTTTTTTTTAATCTTTCTTGGTTTTTGTGAATAAGGACCAACAAATTGTTACACAAACTGTTCTGAAAAATGCCAAATATTACTTAAAATTCAAGAAATTGAATAATTTAATTTTGCAAACATCCCAGTAAAATTATCTCTATTCAAACAGAAGAGTGATACATTATGTGCATAGAATAATGGCTCAAACGTGCGCGTACTTAAAGCCAAATCGTATTGATTAATCCAAGCCGATTACGAATATTTTCAATTTCAGTACACAATATTATTAAGAAACAATTGATATTTTGAGAAAAGTTTTCACTGTAAGTGGAAATTGTGTAAAAGACATAAAATATCGAATTTTGAAGTACAAGTCAAATTTTCAAGAATACAAATTTGGAGGAACGAAAGAAATTTAAATTAAAAAATAATTAGAAGTAACCAAATATTAAAAAAATGATTAAGATTAAGACAAATTTTAAAAAACGGTAAATTTTCGAAAAGTCAAATTAATGAAAAAGAAAAAAAAATCCGGATATTACAAAAGTGGATTTCGAAAAATTATAACGATTTTTGAAAAATATTCTCAAAATATAAAGGTCGGAATTTCCACAATTTCCAAGAAAAAGTTCAATTTTGACACAAGTAGAATTTTTGAGAATAAATTCTTCGTTTCAAAAGTGATGAATTTGGGAAAAAAAAATTAATTTTGGGAGTCGCATTTTTTTACAAAACCAAATTTAGAATAGAAACCCAGATGTTCGAAAAAACTCGAATGTTCGAAAAACTCGAAAAATATAAACAACTCAAAAAAAGGTCGAGTATAGTGAAAAAAATTCAAAAATATTTTTCTCGAAATTTTCACTTGTTATTTAAATGTTGACATAATATTAAAATTTCAGTAAAGAAATTAAATGTACAAGAAATCTTTTTCTTGAAATTACCGACAAATATTTTTTCGACATTTTTTTTATTTGATGACATGCGGATCTAATTTAGAAGAAAAACTAGACGAATTTTGAGAAAATTGAAGTTTTCAGGAAAAGCCAATTTCGAAAGAAAATCGATAGTTTCAGAAACTAAAACATCGCATTTTGAAATAAATAAAATAAGACGAAGTACAAAGTCGAGTCAAATTTAAAAAAGTCGAAATTTAAATAAATGACATTTAGAAAAAAGGCAGAGAATTTTTACAGAAAAAGCGATTTTTGGAAAAAGAGTGCGAAATTGATACTTGATGTTTCTTATTGTTATGTTATGATGGTCAAAAAACGCTGCGTACGTCATTATCATCATATACCCTTATTTTATCAAGTACATATTTCTGCTTAACATCTTCAGAAGTGTAAATACTGGAAAAACCCATAGAAAAGGTTAAATAGACACGAAATTTTTCAAATTTTTTTCGAATCATGTATAAAAAGGCAAAAAACAATCGAAATTGAAATTTAGGCAATAATGCATGAAAAACGCCAAAAAGAAGGTGAAAAGGTAGGATCATTGGATTTTACCTAAAATCCGGTCTCTAATAATAAAAAGTGCGAACCTTTCAATTAATTTCTCTGTTAAAGACAAATAAGAAATTATTTTGTTTTCTAATATGTCGCTACTGGATCTTGAGCAGGTAAATTCGCTGGGATCAGCTAGTTTTATGATAAAACTGAACAGTTTTCTAGATGTCGACTGTGGGAATATTAACTAAAACACTTAAATTCAGTACTAAATTATTTTTTAAATTATTACCGTGCGACCCGTATTACAAGAAAGTCCTCGCTACTAGTGATCCTTGTAACTCTAGTTAAATTGTATTTAAACTAGTTAGATAAGACGATAAATTAACTATCAGCAGTAAAACTAAGGATTCCAATTAATCTAACTCTTCTTCCATCCATCCGTCGAATAACGGTAGCGAAAAAGTTTCATTACAGCTTATTATTCGAAGCACCATCATTTCCGGCAGGATAGATTGTTGTAGTAAGTAGTTCGCGTCAGCTTTCCGTTCTGTATCCACTAGGACGTCAATAAAAAAAGTTTTAAACTAAATCCTGTCTATGCCATGAACTGAAATGTTCTAAACTATTTTTCAGAGTTTCAAACTAGATTTACTTTAGCTGGGATAAATAACTTAGCAAACTCTAACTAAATAAACACTTTAAAATAAAATGATTTTAAAGTGAGTTTGGGGACATATTTATGTTAGGAAATATGACAAATTTTGTCTAAATTTAATAAAATTTTGCCGACTGGTGCCAAAATGGTCGTTTCAGCTTCGCTGAAAATTTTGTTAAGAGTTAAATATCCGTTTTGTGTTGATTTTATGTCAAAGTTAAAGCTCTCAAGCGTATGGAAGCAGTTATAGATTTCTTGAAATAATTTACGTTATTGATTAATATTGTGGTGCTGCTTTAATTTAGGAATTTTAATTAACCCCCGACACCAACCCTCGCGCATTTTAGATTTAATAAGGACGTTGAAATCGTGCTGCGATGTAAAAGTTAATAAAGTATATATCCGTGGATTAGAGATGTTTTCGGGATAACCATATTTTAATAAGGTAGTAGAAGTAATTTACACTTTAATATTGCACCTTCCCAACAAATAATTAACTCCAAATCTTCTCCTAATAATTTAAGACCTGCAGGATGATCCGTCTTGTGAGAAAAGTTGATGCAAAACTGGGTATTTTAAGCGGAACAACGTTTATATTTATTTAACACAACGTGCACCTGAGCCAAGGATTTTTAAAATTGCTAATAATATCCTGTCTTGATGAAATTGTTAGAGACGCATAATTTTTGAAGTCAGCCTTAGTTTTAAAGACATTTTGAGAATACTAGGTGCAGTTTAACATTGTTCTGAGCCTCGCGCTTACGGTGATGGAGGCCTCCAAATGAAAATTGTTTCTTCATGTGTGAATTTGAAACTTTATCCAAATCTTGTGTTATAATTTAAAAAAAATGTCTATTTTTTGATGTGCACACTGTTTTCTACAATCATTCCAAATATTTACAGAACTAATAACTGTGTTAATAATACCTTAGATAAGAAGCAGTTTGCAATAAATCGATGACTAACACAGTTTATTAGATCGCCCCCGATCGATAATGTTCGATTTTAACTGCAATTACTGCGTTGCGTGCAATTTAATAAACTAGTGCTGACTCCGAAAATATTCATCTAAATGAAATAATGCAAGACAGACTTGATTTGCATTCTATCTATCTTTCAGCTTTTTCTTCATGTGTGAATTTGAAAATTGATCCAAATCTTGTGTTATAATTTAAAAAAATGTCTATTTTTTGATATACACGCTGTTTTCTACAATCATTCCAAATATTTACGAAACTGATAACTATGTTAATAATACCTTAGATAAGAAGCAGTTCGCAATAAGTCGATGACTAACAAAGTTTATTAGATCGTCCCCGATCAATAATGTTCGATTTTAACCATTATTACTGCGTTGCGTACAATTTAATAAACTAATGCTGACTCCGAAAATATTCATCTAAATGAAATAATGCAAGACAGACTTGATTTGCATTCTATCTATCCTTCAGCTTTTTCTTCATATGTGAATTTGAAAATTTATCCAAATCTTGTGTTATAATTTAAAAAAATGTCCATTTTTTGATATACATGCTGTTTCCTACAATCACTCCAAATATTTACGGAACTGATAACTGTGTTAATAATATCTTAGATAAGAAGCAGTTCGCAATAAGTCGATGATTAACACAGTTTATTAGATCGCCCCCGATCGATAATGTTCGATTTGAACTGCAATTACTGCATTGCGTGCAATTTAATAAACTAATGGTGACTCCGAAAATATTCATCTAAATGAAATAATTCAAGACAGACTTGATTTGCATTCTATCTATCCTTCAGCTTTTTCTTCATGTGTGAAATTGAAAATTTATCCAAATCTTGTGTTATAATTAAAAAAATGTCCATTTTTTGATATACATGCTGTTTCCTACAATCACTCCAAATATTTACGGAACTGATAACTGTGTTAATAATACCTTAGATAAGAAGCAGTTCGCAATAAGTCGATGATTAACACAGTTTATTAGATCGCCCCCGATCAATAATGTTCGATTTTAACTGCAATTACTACTTGCGTGCAATTTAATAAACTAATGGTGACTCCCGAAAATATTCATCTAAATGAAATAATGCAAGACAGACTTGATTTGCATTCTATCTTATCCTTCAGCTTTTTTCCTCATGTGTGAATTTGAAAATTTATCCAAATCTTGTGTGTTAATTTAAGAAAATGTCTATTTTTTAATATACATGCTGTTTTCTACAATCATTCCAAATATTTATGAAATTGATAACTGTGTTAATAATACCTTAGATAAGAAGCAGTTCGCAATAAGTCGATAACTAACACAGTTTATTAGATCGCCTCGGATCGATAAAGTTCGATTATAACCGCAATTAGTGCGTTGCCTGCAAGTTAATAAACTAGTGCTGACTCCGAAAATATTCACCTAAATGAAATATTGCAAGACATACTTGATTTGCATTCTATCTATCCTTCAGCTAAATCAAATTTTCTATTTTAAAAAATTGTTTCTATATGGAGCAAAAACCTTGAAATGCAGCATCTATTTTTCATAAAACATTTTTTTTTCAACAATTATTCCGATATCGAAAAAATTTGCAGTTTTTCGATAATCTATGACCCAATATCTAGTACAATTATTGAAAAATTGTCCTCTGAAACCAAGAAGGATTAAAAAACACAACAAAGGTTGTTCTAACGCGTTTCCATAGCCAAACTATCCTCTTCAGAGAGCGTGGCTATCGAAACGCGTTAGAGCAACCTTTGTTATATTTTTTAATCTTTTTTGATTTCAGGGAGACAAGATTTGTATTTCAATTTGTTTGTTCGAATTTAATCGCAATTACTGCGTTGCGCACAATTTAATAAACTAATGCTGACTCCGAAAATATACCTCTAAATGAAATAATGCAAGACAGACTTAATTTGCATTATATCTATCCTTCAGTTAAGTCAAGTTTTCTATTTTAAAAAATTATTTCTATATGATGCAAAAACCTTGAAATGCAAGCATCCATTTTATCATAAAATATTTTGTTTTCAACAAGTATTCCGATATCGAAAGAAATTGCAGTTTTCCGATGATTTATGGCCCAATGTCTAGTACAATTATTGAAAAATTGTCCTCTGAAACCAAGAAGGATTAAAAAACACAACTAAGGTTGCTCTAACGCGTTTCCATAGTCAAACTATCATCTTCAGAGAGCTTGGCTATCGAAACGCATTAGAGTAACTTTTGTTATGTTTTTTAATTTTTTTTGGTTTCAGGGGACAAGATTTGTATTTCAATTCTTGAAAATAACCAAGGATCAGTCCTTTTCATCAAAAAAATACTACAATTATTCAAAGCTAAGTTTTGTCTTTAGAAACCTAGGAGAACAGAAAGTGGAACAATCATTTCTGACACATGTTGGGCTGAATCTTTGAGAAGATTACACCAAAAATTATTTAAAAAAATATTTTCGAATCCTTGGGGTTACTTTTTTCAAATGATACCTCACACGATATATTAACTAAAACTTGATTTTACGGATATGATAACGAAGGCTTCCAAGGCCAGTCAGTTCAGAAGATACTTCTTCCGGGATTGGACCGTGTCAAAGAACTACTAAAAGTGTTCTTTGTCTTCTTAAGTAGTTTTTTGACACGGTCCAATCCCGGAAGAAGTATATCCTGTATTGATTTTACAGACTCCATTTTATAAATTGAAATACAAATCTTGTCACCTTTCAGTTTTCAGTTTTTAGTTTTCAGTTTTCAGTAGTTTTCAGTTTTCAGTTTTCAGTTTTCAATTTTCAGTTTCAGTTTTCAGTTTTCAGTTTTCAGTTTTCCGGTTTCCGGTTTCCGGTTTCAGTTTTCAGTTTTCAGTTTTCAGTTTTCAGTTTTCAGTTTTCAGTTTTCAGTTTTCAGTTTTCAGTTTTCAGTTTTCAGTTTTCAATTTTCAGTTTCAGTTTTCAGTTTTCAGTTTTCAGTTTTCAGTTTTCAGTTTTCAGTTTTCAGTTTTCAGTTTTCAGTTTTCAGTTTTCAGTTTTCAGTTTTCAGTTTTCAGTTTTCAGTTTTCAGTTTTCAGTTTTCAGTTTTCAGTTTTCAGTTTTCAGTTTTCAGTTTTCAGTTTTCAGTTTTCAGTTTTCAGTTTTCAGTTTTCAGTTTTCAGTTTTCAGTTTTCAGTTTTCAGTTTTCAGTTTTCAGTTTTCAGTTTTCAGTTTTCAGTTTTCAGTTTTCAGTTTTCAGTTTTCAGTTTTCAGTTTTCAGTTTTCAGTTTTCAGTTTTCAGTTTTCAGTTTTCAGTTTTCAGTTTTCAGTTTTCAGTTTTCAGTTTTCAGTTTTCAGTTTCGGGTTCATTTTCAGTTTTAAGTTTCAGTTTTCAGATTCCGTTTACCGTTTCCGTTTTCAGCTTCAGTTTTAGTCTTTAGTTTTCGGTAACAATTAAAATTTTCGAAAAGGTCAAAACGTTTTTTTACAATCTTTAACTCTAATCTCAAAATGTCTACATTTTTTAGAGCATTTTAGGTTTGAATTATATATTTTTTAAATTTTGAGATTGTTTTCTTAAAACAAGTTTAAAATTTTGTCTTTTTTTTAACTGTAACTGGATTTTTAATTTGAAACTTAACAAATTGCTGCCTGTCGTTGTTGTGAGCTATTTGCACTATTTGTTTTGAATTACACTTTTGCCCCCATTTAGACCCATTCTTCGAGAATTTGAATTTAACCTCGAAAGATTTTTTTTAAATTCTAGTGTTTTTTTTGGAATTTAAAATTCTTTATAAAAATGCCAAATTATCAATGTGTAATTTCTTCAGAATTTTAAATTTCTACTTTTCCAGGGGTCAAAATTGGGCTTTAATCTCCAAAAACTTTTTTTTCCAACTATTTTATACAATACCTAAATACTTTAAGTTTTTTTTATTTTGGCTGGATACCGAAAAATGTAATAATTTTGTAATTATAGGTAGATTCGTTTGAAAATATTTTTTTTCAAAATTAATATTTTTAATGTTTGCTTTCTTTCTAAATAATTTGATCTAAAACCTCAAAACTTGAAATTTTGTAAAAATGTTTGGTTCTTTTAAAATTTTGACCCAAAATGTGGACATTTTTATTTTGAATTTAAAAATTTACATTTTACTATAAATTATCTGTTTTTTTTTTCAAAATTTTACCTTTTTTCTATATTTCTCATTATTCATTATCACTTTTGGGACAAATTTTGATTATGAATAATAGAGTCCAAAAACATTTTCAATATAAATTGAAAACTCCAACTTTCTTATAAAATTTAAAGTTAAGTTTGTACTTTAAAAAAAAAACTATTAACATTAAAAACTTAGTAGCTGAAAATATTTTATTTTACTTTTTTTTTAAATAATTTTTAATAAACAAAATGTAAATTATAGTTAAAGGATTCTAAAAGACAGGCAACCCAAATGTCAATCAAACTGAATATCATAATGGCCAAATCAAAGTGCATTTTTGCTTTGGCACCAGTCATACTTTATATTTTAATTTTGACCTATTATTTATCGCTTTCAGTTTAATTGACAATAAACATGTCTCAATCTATCATTAATAACATTCAAATTCTACATCTATTTGTAAAATACTCTTACGAAACTCCTCCCAGCAGTATTCTATTTAGCAACTGCTATTTCCTGGAAATGAATAGACAGGCACCTCCCCGTGCCTAATACAGCAAACCTCGAAATTTATTAGCCCTCTCCTTCCATCGGAATAAAACGATTTTCCCAGCATAATAGAGAACCAGCTCAATTCCCTTTATTATTTCACCTGACCGCAACATGCTGTAAGATATTAGATTTCCTTCCTTATACGTCGTCGTTCCTCTAGACAAAGCTGAAATTTCCGTCGCATATTCTAATTATATCACTGAAAATTTCGTGGCTGCCTAAGACTTTAATTGATCAAATTCTATGCAGAACCTGAAAACAAGGACTTATTTCCTGAAACTATTTTAACGAACTGTGACTTTAAAACTGTTTAGACAGTTTTAGTAGATGTTTGCAACTTTTTTGTTCATTGGGTATTTATTAGAGGTTAGGGAGACACGTAGTAAGTCCCACACGTATAATAGGGAATAACTAATAGGTTCAAGACGTCTGACGAATGTTTACAAGTAATTAAGGGTATTCAAATAATTGCTTGATCGAGACTTCGAAATATCAACTAATTCTAGTACCTGTGGAATGTCAGGATAAGCCAGCAATCGCATCCTAACTAAGTAAGTTGGAAATTACGATTATACGAATTAGTTGTTTCCTCATTGCTGCAACAAGGTGTTAAAAATCCTGTATTTAATTGTGTCAACCGGTAACACTAAGGCTAATTTCCTTGAACTTATCCCGCTTCCGCTAAAGTGCTGAGTATTTTACAGCAAATTTTTTGCAAAATTCGATTTTATATCGTAAATTTTGTCGTAGCTTTCTTTGGTTATTGATGTCTAAATATAACGACAAGTCCGGAATACAAAAACTCAGCTGAATGTGCAGTATTCCCCCCTGCGAGGAAAAGTTGCAAAAATCCGCTGAAAGGGCTTTGTTGCGTTCGTATTCATCATTGCGAGCGACTGCTGAAAAATGAGGTCGCTGAAAGCGTTAAAATGCAGAGCTAATACGGTCCTTCCCGGTCGTTATTACAAGATGTAAGTTATGGCAGGACATTACGACAGGACTAATTCATCTCCATGCACTCATTTACAGAACAAACGCAAGGTCGTCTTACGCCAACTTGGGCCATTTGTTTCGTCGAGAGTCGAAACAGCCACGCAGAGGGCCAAAGTTTGGTCGTGCGGCTTGTGGGAGTTTCGTGATGTCGAACTTCTATTTGCCCAAGTTTTAGTTTCGGCACTAAATGTCCTTTTTATGTGTTTCCAAAATAAATACTCCAATCACTTTCAGCGTCCCATTTGCGATAAAGTAATGGGCTTGAGTGGCTTGGAACCTAATTTTATTTTTATAAGAGGGACTTGTAATAAAAGTTTTATGGTTATATGGTAAAATAAGCAATTGTACGCCACGTTTGAATGGATTTTTTTTTCAACTTATGTTATGCTTTATAATCGTCTAATAGTTTCAAATTTTTGTCTCAAAAACTTTGTATGCAAGTGAGAGTCAACCTAGACTGCAAATTTATGCAGCCCTCTAGGCGTGTATAGTGCATTAGAATAAAAAAAAATCTGGACATTTCTTCAAATTCGTTTTTTTTCAAACCTTGTCTTTCAGAGAAAGATAAAAATCAGTTTCAGTTTTCTGTTTCAGTTTTCAGTTTTCAGTTTCAGTTTTCAGTTTCAGTTTCAGTTTCAGTTTTCAGTTTCAGTTTTCAGTTTCAGTTTCAGTTTTCAGTTTCAGTTTTCAGTTTCAGTTTTCAGTTTCAGTTTTCAGTTTCAGTTTTCAGTTTCAGTTTTCAGTTTCAGTTTTCAGTTTCAGTTTCAGTTTCAGTTTCAGTTTCAGTTTTCAGTTTCAGTTTTCAGTTTCAGTTTTCAGTTTCAGTTTTCAGTTTCAGTTTTCAGTTTCAGTTTTCAGTTTCAGTTTTCAGTTTCAGTTTTCAGTTTCAGTTTTCAGTTTCAGTTTTCAGTTTCAGTTTTCAGTTTCAGTTTTCAGTTTCAGTTTTCAGTTTCAGTTTTCAGTTTCAGTTTTCAGTTTCAGTTTTCAGTTTCAGTTTTCAGTTTCAGTTTTCAGTTTCAGTTTTCAGTTTTCAGTTTTCAGTTTTCAGTTTCAGTTTTCAGTTTCAGTTTTCAGTTTCAGTTTTCAGTTTCAGTTTTCAGTTTCAGTTTTCAGTTTCAGTTTTCAGTTTCAGTTTTCAGTTTCAGTTTTCAGTTTCAGTTTTCAGTTTCAGTTTTCAGTTTCAGTTTTCAGTTTCAGTTTTCAGTTTCAGTTTTCAGTTTCAGTTTTCAGTTTCAGTTTTCAGTTTCAGTTTTCAGTTTCAGTTTTCAGTTTCAGTTTTCAGTTTCAGTTTTCAGTTTCAGTTTTCAGTTTCAGTTTTCAGTTTCAGTTTTCAGTTTCAGTTTTCAGTTTCAGTTTTCAGTTTCAGTTTTCAGTTTCAGTTTTCAGTTTCAGTTTTCAGTTTCAGTTTTCAGTTTCAGTTTTCAGTTTCAGTTTTCAGTTTCAGTTTCAGTTTCAGTTTTCAGTTTCAGTTTTCAGTTTCAGTTTTCAGTTTCAGTTTTCAGTTTCAGTTTCAGTTTTCAGTTTCAGTTTTCAGTTTCAGTTTTCAGTTTCAGTTTTCAGCTTCGGTTTTCAGTTTCAGTTTTCAGTTTCAGTTTTCCGTTTCCGCTTTCGGTTTCACTTTCAGTTTTCGGTTTCAGTTTTCAGTCGTTTTCTGCTTCAGTTTTTTTTTAGTTTTTGGGTAACAATTAATTTGAAAATTCAAAAATTTCAGAAAGGTAGAAATTGTGAAAGAATGATGAGAGCTACAAAATTTCGGAATTTGTAATTCTGAAAATAGTCACCGAAATATGCAAAAAAATTCAAAATTGTTTGTGAATGGCACTAATGGAGATTTAAAAAAAAAATCGAAAAAAACGGTATTATTCTCAAAAAACGAAGTTTTAAGAAGTCGACACATTGAAAAATTTGAAAAAAGTGAACATATCTTTAAAGACGACGTTTTTATTTTTAATTGTGCCGTATGATTGAGAAAAATAAAATTTATTTTTAGCTGAGGGCGCCGGTGGAGCACTGCAAATTGATATTGTCAAAACTTTAACTTGATGAAATGAATCAGTGAGGGGATTTGGTATTTTAAATAAGTTTTTTCTTAAAATCTCAGAACAAATTGTTGTCTTATGATTTCTTTATTCCCCTCCCCCCACAATATATAACATTATGCTATTGTTGTACATTCTGTAATATTTATATAATAAAAAGCTGGGGTTAAACGAATTTTATTATTTACTCGAGCAAATTTTATATGGTAAACTCATTAAATATTGTGTGTCAAGTGCTGACCTAAATGGGAGAAATTTTGGGCCGGGATGAATAACATCAAAATTCGTCGGAATATCGGGCACGGGTAATTTATTTGTGCTTCAGTACGAAGTAATTTTCTTATTATATTACTCATGTTAGCTAACATCATTCGGCAATTGTTACTTATTACAATGCTTCGACCGCACTCTGCAACACAAAAACTCAAATCCATTTCATTGCCTAAGCAAATAAAATAAATCCGTTTCAATTTATACATACAATATCAGATAAGCGGATTCATAAATATTTCATGCCTAATGTGGAGTGGTGTTTGTAGAATCGTGATGCTATCAAAAATTGCTCTAATCATAAATATTTCAGAAATTAATAGCTGCCGAGTCCAATCAATACCAAACACGAAATTTTCCTACGTACTTTAGCCAAATATTAATCAATTATTATCGCCTAAATTATTTTCGTAATTCAAACACATCAGTGGTCGATTTGTGTAGCTTAAAAAAGGAGTTAGGGGCAAAATAATGTTAATAAACTTTCGAGAGACGTTAAAAAGTGTCAGTTGAAGAGCTACCTTTTAAATAAATAATGAGAGTTCTAGGACGAGTTATAGAGATTAAAGTATTTCTGCACTTTTTATACTTTGGGATGATGAGATATGAATAGATTCAGTTCAGATTTTTCAGATATGTAACTAATCTTTTTAATGTTAAATCATAATATCTCAACTAAACGTAAATATTTACTGTGATATAAAAATAATTAAATAGAAAATAAGTCAAGAAAAAAAATAAGTGCCGCTGTGTAGCTAGGGGTGAAGGGGACATTCGCACCCCCCCCCCCTCACTTGAAACAATCTGATGTTACATATTTCAAAGTAAAAATGAAAGATAAACAAAACATAAAAAATCACTAATTTTATCTCTAATGTTCAAATTTCCAGAAAAAAATGAGAAATTCTAAAAAAATTCTAAATATTCAATGATTTTTTTAAAATTTTGGACCAATATTTATAAGTTTATAAGTCAGATTTTTGAATTGTCAACCTTCTTTAATATTCTGACTTCTAAATTTAGACATTTTTACAAATTGTTTCTTCAAAAATTTAATATTTCTAGAAATCATTTTGAAAATTTCAGCCACTTTTGAATATTACAACTTTTTTTGAAAATTTCGACTTTTTTTTTAAATCTTGATTTCGATTGACAATTTCCACTCATTCTTAAATATTGTCCTTTTGAAAACTCCGGCTATTTTGAAGAGCTAGATTTTAATTAAAAATTTAGACTTCAAAAAATTCTAAATGTTCAATGATTTTTTCAATATTTTGGACTAAAATTTGTAAGTTTGTAAGTCAGATTTTTGAATTTTCAACCTTCTTTAATATTCTGACCTTCTAAATTTAGACATTTTACAGATTGTTACTTCCAAAAATTCGATATTTCTAGAAATCATTTTAAAAATTTCAGTCACTTTTGAATATTGCAGCTTATTTTGAAAATTTCGACTTTTTTTAAAAATCTTGTTTTAGACTGACAATTTCCACTCATTTTTAAATATTGTCCAGTTGAAAACTCAGGCTATTTTGAAGAGCTAGATTTTTATTAAAAATTTAGACTTCAAAAAATTCTAAATGTTCAATGATTTTTTCAATATTTTGGACTAAAATTTGTAAGTTTATAAGTCAGATTTTTGAATTTTCAACCTTCTTTAATATTCTGACTTCTAAATTTAGACATTTTTACAAATTGTTTCTCCAAAAATTCGATATTTCTAGAAATCATTTTGAAAATTTCAGCCACTTTTGAATATTGCAGCTTTTTTTGAAAATTTCGACTTTTTTTAAAAATCTTGATTTCGATTGACAATTTCCACTCATTCTTAAATATTGTCCTTTTGAAAACTCCGGCTATTTTAAAGAGCTAGATTTTTATTAAAAATTTAGACTTCAAAAAATTCTAAATGTTCAATGAATTTTTTCAATATTTTGGACCAAAATTTGTAAGTTTATAAGTCAGATTTTTGAATTTTCAACCTTCTTTAATATTCTGACTTCTAAATTTAAACATTTTTACAGATTGTTTCTTCAAAAATTCGATATTTTTAGAAATCATTTTGAAAATTTTAGTCACTTTTGAATATTGCAGCTTTTTTTGAAAATTTCGACTTTTCTTAAAAATCTTGATTTCGATTGACAATTTTCACTCATTTTTAATATTGTCTTTTTGAAAACTCCGGCTATTTTGAAGAGCTAGATTTTTATTAAAAATTTAGACTTTAAAAATTTACTCTCTTTTTAAATTTTCGATTTTTTTAGAAAATGTCGACATTTTAAAATATTCACCTTATTCAATATTCCAATCAAACTTTGCACTAAAGTTTTATTTATTTTTTCGAGATAAGTTGAAATTTTTACTTTGAAAATAATCGCCTTTTTGAATTTTTTGTTGTTGATAATTTCGACTTTTTCAAAGGTCCAATTTTTTTATGTTTTGAACTATTTGGAATATTTAATTTTTTTTAAAATTTTGACCTATTTTTGAAAAGTATGACCTTTTTTCAAAATCTCGCTCCTTTTAATGATGACTCAAAATTTCGTCTCTTTTGTAAATCCAATTTTACAAGTTCAGATTTTTCATAATTTCAATTATTTTTGCAAATTTCGACTTTTGAAAATATTAAGTAACCTTCTTTGAAATTTTTGGTATTTTTTAAATTCAATTTTTTTAAGATTTCTACTTTTTTTCAAAATTTTGTTATTTTCCAGAAAAATTTAGATTTATTTTTAACGAAAATTTTGACTTTTTGAACCTTTTGCCTTATTTTGAAAATTTCCTATTTCAAATTTTGACTTATTTTTAAAATTTCAGCTCTTAAAAGCTTCTGCAGGTTTGTAGTTTTTTTGAAATTGTTTTCTTTATTGGAAATTTTTTACTTTTAGAAAATTGTTAATATTTCAAAGATTTGGACACAAAATTTTCTTAAATATATTAATTTTTTTTAAAAATTTCTACATCCTGAAACACATTCTTTGAAAACCTTGACCCTTGGGCTCAACTTTCGCTTTAACTTGTATTTTCAACTTTTTTGAAAAGTTCCATTTCTTTCTGTATTGAAATTTTTACTTTTAGAAAATTGGGAATATTCCAAAGATTTCGACACAAAATTAAATATTTAAATACTTAAATATTTTAAATTTTTTTAAAAATTTTATTGTCCTGAAACACATCTTTTGAAAACTTTGACCTTTGGGCTCAACTTTCGCTTCAACTTGTAATTTTCTGCAGGTTTCTAACTTTTTTGAAAAGATCTATTTCATTCTGTATAGAAATTTTTACTTTTAGAAAATTGGGAATATTCCAAAGATTTCGACACAAAATTTTTATAAATATATTGAATTTTTTTTAAAATTTCATTATCCTGAAACACATTTTTTAAAAACTTTGACCCTTGGGCTCAACTTTCGCTTCAACTTGTAACTTTCTGCAGGTTTATAACTTTTTTGAAAAGATCTATTTCTTTCTGCATAGAAATTTTTACTTTTAGAAAATTGGGAATATTCTAAAGATTTCGACACAAAATTTTCATAAATATTTTGAATATTTTTCAAAATTTCATTATCCTTAAACACATTTTTTGAAAGATTTGACCCTTGGGCTCAACTTTTGCTTCAACTTGTAATTTTCTGCAGGTTTCCAACTTTTTTGAAAACTTCTATTTCTTTCTGTATTAAAATTTTAACTTTTAGAAAATTGAGAATATTACAAAAATTTCGATACAAAATTTTCTTAAATATTTTGAATTTTTTCAAAATTTCATTATCCTGAAACATATTTTTTGAAAACTTTAATCCTTGGGCTCAACTTTCGCTGCAACTTGTAAATTTTTGCAGGTTTCTAACTTTTTTGAAAACTTCTATTTCTTTCTGTATTAAAATTTTAACTTTTAGAAAATTGGGAATATTCCAAAGATTTCGTCACAACATTTTCCTAAATATTTGGAATTTTTTTTAAAATTTCACTATCCTGAAACACATTTTTTGAAAACTTTGACCCTTGGGTTCAACTTTCGCTTCAACTTGTAATTTTCTGCAGGTTTCCAACTTATTTGAAAAGTTCTATTTCTTTCTGTATTGAAATTTTTACTTTTAGAAAATTGAGAATATTACAAAAATTTCGATACAAAATTTTCTTAAATATTTTGAATTTTTTCAAAATTTCATTATCCTGAAACATATTTTTTGAAAACTTTGATCCTTGGGCTTAACTTTCGCTGCAACTTGTAATTTTTTGCAGGTTTCTAACTTTCCTAAAAGGTTCTATTTCTTTCTGTATTGAAATTTTTACCTTTAGAAAATTGGGAATATTCCAAAGATTTCGATGCAAAATTTTCATAAATATTTTAAATTTTTTTTAAAATTTCACTATCCTGAAACACATTTTTTGAAAACTTTGACCCTTGGGTTCAACTTTCGCTTCAACTTGTAATTTTCTGCAGGTTTCCAACTTATTTGAAAAGTTCTATTTCTTTCTGCATAGAAATTTTTACTTTTAGAAAATTGAGAATATTCCAAAGATTTCGATACAAAATTTTCTTAAATATTTTGAATTTTTTTCAAAATTTCATTATCCTGAAACACATTTTTTGAAAACTTTGACAGTTGGGCTCAACTTTCGCTTCAACTTGTAATTTTCTGCAGGTTTCTAACTTTTTTGCAAAGTTCTATTTCTTTCTGTATTGAAATTTTTACTTTTAGAAAATTGGGAATATTCCAAAGATTTCGACACAAAATTTTCTTAAATATTTCGAATTTTTTTCAAAATTTTATTATCCTAAAACACATTTTTTGAAAACTTTGACCTTTGGGCTCAACTTTCGCTTCAACTTGTAATTTTCTGCAGGTTTCTAACTTATTTGAAAAGTTCTATTTCTTTCTGTATTGAAATTTTTACTTTTAGAAAATTGGGAATATTCCAAAGATTTCGACACAAAATTTTCTTAAATATTTTGAATTTATTTCAAAATTTCATTATCCTGAAACACATTTTTTGAAAACTTTGACCCTTGGGCTCAACTTTCGCTTCAACTTGTATTTTTCTGCAGGTTTCTAACTTTTTTGAAAAGATCTATTGCTTTTTGCATGGAAATTTTTACTTTTAGAAAATTGGGAATATTCCAAAGATTTCGACACAAAATTTTCATAAATATTTTGAATATTTTTTAAAATTTCATTATCCTGAAACACATTTTTTGAAAACTTTGACCCTTGGGTTCAACTTTCGCTTCAACTTGTATGTTAATTTGACTTGTGTTTGAAAAATTCGACTAAAGATTTTTGATTTTTTCAAAAATCTAGATTTTTAAAAAATTATAACAAAAAATGTTGCTACTTCTTTAGAATTCCCACTTTATTTAAAGATTTCGATCTTTTCTCAAAATTTTGACAATTTTTTAGAACTCGTGTTTTTTGGAAATTTCAACATTTCAAAATGTCGACTTTTTTTAACCATTTTTGAATAATTTTATCCTTTTTATTTTCCTCTTTTTTGATAAATTTAGAATTTTTGCAACTTTCATTTATTTTTAAAATTCGCCCTTTCCAGAAAATCATTTTTCTTTTTAATAAATAAAATCTAAATTATTATTTTACGCGTAATTGCTTAATCATTCCTAATCAAATCTAAACCGTTATTATTCAAATTAATCAAATTATTTTTCATGTTGATTTTTTTAGATAACGTCATATTCTTATGCATGCTTTGTACAGTGTCACTCACCAAGAGTGCTCGCCTATTTTTCTACGTTATAAAGTGGATTTCACAAAAGAACTCTATATGGCCAATAAATGACACGTGATGGCCTATAAAGTGAACTTATTCCTTTATATACAGGTTGATATATTTCGCAGTAGCACAAAATATCACCATTTTTTTAAATAGAAACACATATTTTTTTCACACCACTGGAAAGTGGGTTTATACAGCTTTTTAAAAATGTAATATCCTGAATAATAAATGCGAAAGTGTGTTTATCTGTCTGTTTGTCCGCTTCAGTGTTGCCAGATCTTGCGCACTTTCTCGATTTTCTATTCTCGTGAACATAGCATGACACATTTTTTTATATAAATAATTGCAAAGCTTGGCAATAACGACACAACGACATCGTCATCTAACGACGAGGGTTCATGTATTTTAGAAATCAAAATTTTGAGAAAAATCCAACTTTGGAGAGTAGTAACAATTTTCAAAATGAGATTAATTTTAAAATTTTTCAAATAAAAATCCAGTTACTACATAGCAGTCTAAACTTCAACAAAAAGTGGAAATTTTGAAAAATGAAAATTTTGATTAGAAATTGAAATTTTGAAAAATGTTTAAATTCGGAAAAAGCCACAAATGTCTTAAGAAAAACGCCGAAATCTGATGACAAACGATATGGATCTTCAGAAAAGTGAAAATTCTGAAAAAAGTTGGAAAAAAATCGAAATTTTGAAACAAATCCAATTTTTGAAAAAAGAGACAGTAAAAATTCTTGAAAAATAATCGAAATTTTCATAAAAAATTAAAATTTTGAAAAAAGTTTAAATTCTGGAAAAATCATATCTCAAAAAAAATAGAGATTTGATGGCAAAAAGGTAACATTTTCAAAAAAAAGAACACATTCTAAAGAACAGTTTAAACATTTTAAAAACGAAATTGAGAGAAAAATCCCATTTTTCAAAAAAGTGAAAATTTTCAAAAAAGTAAAAAAAACCCATTTGTTACATAAAAGTCGAAACTTTTGAAAAAAGTCGAAGCTTTTGAAAGAAGTCAAAACTTTTGAAAAATAAATCTTTCTTAAGAAAAGTCGAAACAGTCAAAAAAGAATCGAAATTTTGTAAAAAAGTCGAATTTTTGAAAAGAACATGTTTCAAAAAAATCGAATTAGAACAGTTTTTGCAAAAAACTCCGAAATTTGATTAAAAATTTTCAAAAAAACACTAAAATTTTAAAAAAATGGAAATTTGATAAAAAAAAAGTTCAAAATTTTCTGAAAAAATTTGTCAAAAAAATGTTGATAAAAAGCTAATGTTTCCAAAAAAAAAACACTCTGAAACACAGTTCGAAACATTTAAAATGATTAAAAAAAAATTTGAACAAAAGTGGAAATTAAAAAAAGCGGTTTTTCAATAAGGCAATATTTAAACAAAATCAGGCTTAAAAAAACAAAATTTAAAATAAAAAATCAAAATTTCGAGGAATCACAATTTTGTATCCAAATTTTCAAAAAATTGGAAAATAAATCAAAAAAAATCGAAATTTTAAAACCAATCCAATGAAAAAAACGGGAATTTTCAAAAAAAGTCGAATTATTCAATTTTTCAAATAAAAATACCATTTGGTGCTTTAAAGTCCAAATTTCAAAAAACATTAAGAATTCTTGAAAAATAAGCGAAATTTTTATAAAAAAATTAAATTTTTGAAATAAGTTTAAATTCCGGAAAATCATATCTTAAAAAAAAACTAAAATTTGATGGCAAAAATTTAACATTTAAAAAAAAAGTAAACGTTCTAAAGAAAAGTTCAAAAATTTTAAAATCGAAATTGAGCAAAAAAAACATTTTTCAAAGAAGTGATAGTTTTCAAAAAAGTCAAAAAAAACCCATTTGTTACGAAACTTTTGAAAAAAGTCGAAAATTTCAAAAAATGTTAAAACTTCGAGAAATAATAAAAAATTTGAACAAAAGTGGAAATTAAAAAAAAACGGTTTTTGAATAAAGCAATATTTAAACAGAATCAGGCTTAAAAAAACAAAATTTATAACAAAAAATCAAAATTTCGGGAAATCACAATTTTGCACCCAAATTTTCAAAAAATTGGAAAATAAATCAAAATCTTAAAGAGTCAAAATTGTGAAAGAGTTGAAATTTACAAATTAAGTTAAAATTTGAAAAAGTAGAAATTAAAAAAAGTGGAAAATTGGAAATTCGAAATTTTCAAAATATAAAGTCGAAATGTTTAAACAAGTCGAGTTTTTTATTAAAAATCGAAGTCATGGGTGAAAAAAAATCGTTACTTTTAGAAAGTCGAAACGAGGAAAAGCTGAAACTTTAAAAAAAAGTCGAATTTAGTAAAATGGAAATGTTTTATAAAAATCGAATTTAGAAATAGTCAGGTTTGCAAAAAAGTTGAAATTTCGAATTAAAACTTTAAAAAACGTTGCAACAATTTTTAATAACAAGATGGAAATTTGAAAAAAGGTCAAAATTGTCAAAAATATGGTCAAAAATGTGATAAAAAGCTAATATTTTCCAAAAAAAAACTCTGAAATACAGTAAAAACATAAAAAATTTAAACTATTGAAAAGCAAATTTTTAAAAGAGAAATTTTTTAATTTACAAACTAAGTTAAAATTTGGAAAAAGTAAAAATTATAAAAAGTGGAAAATTGGAAATTCGAAATTTTTAAAATATAAAGTCGAAATGTTCAAATAAGTCGAGTTTTTTAATAAAAATCGAAGTCAGGTGTGAAAAAAAATCGTTACTTTTAGAAAGTCGAAACGAGGAAAAGATGAAACTTTGAAAAAAAGTCGAATTTAGTAGAATGGACATGTTTTATAGAAATTGAATTTAGAAACAGTCAGGCTTGCAAAAAAATTGAAATTTTGAATCAAAATTTTAAAAAACGTTGCAACAATTTTTAATAACAAGATGGAAATTTGAAAAAAGGTCAAAATTTTCAAAAATATGGTCAAGAGTGTGGTAAAAAGCTAATATTTTCCAAAAAAAAACCTTGAAATACAGTAAAAACATAAAAAATTTAAACTATTGAAAAGCAAATTTTCAAAAAAGAAATTTTTTACCAAAAAAAGAAATTATCATAAAAAGTTTCCAGAAAAGAAATTCAAAATATCAAAAATCATTATTTTTGGAGCTGAAATTTTCAAAAAAAGTAAAAACTTTGAGAAATGTTGAAATTTTCCAAATTAAGTCAACATTTTAAAAAAACTTGGTTTTTTGGAAATCGAATGAGTATATGTCGACATTTTGAAAAAAGTTGATATTTTAAAATGTCGAAATTTTCAAAATACATAATCCTACATTCTCGGTAAAAAATGGTATTGTAACGCAATGTAAATAAATGGAATAGAATTTAGAATAGAATTGTATAATTTAGTAAATAAAAAAAGTTTCTTGAAGGATCTGATAAGGGGAAAGCGGCCGCGATAACGAAACAAATGGCAGATAAGCATTCCAAAAATTTCGGGAACGATAAGCCTTATCTGCCGAAAAGTTCTAGAAGCCGGGGGCCAAAACTATAAAAGGGGGTCAGCTTTCCCTCGAGTCAGTCAGTTAGAATCAGTGCAATTAGTGAGTTAGTAGAAGTCAGTAATAAGTGAGTTAATTGTCAATTGTGGTGATCCAAGTTGAGTTCAGTAATAAAGTGGGTATAATCCATCACGTGTAATCAATTCGAACCGATACAGCCCGAAGCAGTATTCTTCAAAAAAAGTCGGAATTTCCAAAAAGGTTACCAAGAATTCTTGCTCTTCTTTCACGCGGACGAAAGCGGGGGTATCAGCTAGTTATTCATGTAATGTATGGCAAAATAGGGTATGCAAGTAGAATGCAACCTAGACTACAAATTCATGCAGTCCTCCAGGCGCATATAAAAGGTCGAAACCGGTCTTTGGTTTCCAAACTTCGAATCTAATGAATGTTCAAACCTATTGGTCTGTGCATTAGCAAAATAGGGTGGTTATTGTAAAATAACAAACCTAAAGGAGAATAAATATCTTATAGTCGTGTGTCAAAAAATGATTTTTAAAAGTAAATAATTTGGTTTATTTAAATAATAATTTAAATATTTTACAAACTGGACTCGGCCAACTAAAAAAAAAATTGTGTTACCAAAGAGGGAATTACGTAATTTCGATAAACAAAATTTAATTTATGTCGAAAAATCTAGAACACTATACAATTACTTTAATATACAGATTATCGATCGTTTCATAAGCATTATATTTTTTACGAGAGCTATGGCCACCAATTTAAACGAATTTCGTTTATTCTCATTGAAACGCGTTTCAATTTTCTGGAAGGCGAAGCCAGATATTTTATGCAAATTTTTTGGTATTTGAAGAAGTAATCTGGGCATTTAGAAAGTCAAATGGCAATTACGAAAACAGCGCCGTTTAAAATAAAATCCGTCGGAATTCATTTCAAGACTCATTCCTTGATGTATTTAATTTGATGCTGGTAGACTGTCACGTTTCTTATCGACTTTTAACTAACATTGCTTTAGACAAAAGTCGAATGTTTTCGAGAGGGTTGAAAATCCTCAAATCGTTTGATATTAAATTAACTCGAACTTTCCCCCGTGTTCGATGAAAGTGCTTCTCAGTTGAAAAGGAATGAATCGAGGGGACTTGTTCCTTTTAGAATTAAAATTCTTTTAGTATGGGCATGCCATACATTTTTAAATGAATAGGCAAGGCAACCACGTAAAACAAAAACAGACACTTCAGCTAGAATTTATCGCACCTTGCACACAATCACTTCAGAAAAAAATCGAAAGCCTTTATCAACATCAAAGTAATAGCTTGGATCATGTTTCCTGGGGTAAACACGGTTGTCGAACGAAACGAAGTACCATGTACCAATACCGAGCAAAGCGAAATAAACAATTATTTAATTTTTAAATTCTCGTTATCTCACGAACCATCACCCCCCACAGAACAAGTATGGGAATATTTTATGTAGGGAATTGGAAATTATGTAATACACGTTTAACGATAATATTTACTGTTTCAAAAATATTTACGAAAAACTGATTTTTATAACATTTAACCTCAAAATTGTTAGCACGTTTGGGTTTGACAGCTAGATAAAGGTCTGGAACTCCTGAATACCATAAAAATAAGAAAGGTTAGCTATTTTTCTCATACAACACGTAGGGACGCAAACGATAGTTCGATGTTTTGAAAGCATCGATGTATCGTTTGTAAACATCGATATTTTAACATCGATGGTAAAGCATAAAAAATATCGATACATCGATCAGTTTATAAACGATGTTTGAAAAATCTATGCATCGCATCGCCATAGAATTAGCGCCATCTGTTGCATAGAATAAATACAGATTTAATAAATTAATGGCGAATTTATATGCCCCAGGTATACAAACAATATAATTATCTGAAAATTCATAGTTTGGATATTTTTATTCGATAATTTATGAAAAAAAATTTTGAAAGATAAATGAGAATCTGTACAAAAGTTTTTCGAGTATTAGTTTGAAAATTCAAAAACATAGACTGAATTTTCACAATCAATTATTATTCATTTCATATCTAAGATCTAACAAGATCAAAACCGGTCTTTGGTTTCCAAACTTCGAATCTAATAAATGTTCAAATCTATTGGTCTGTGCATTAGAATCATTGAAAGGTAAAATTCAAAATTTTAGGAATTTTCACTTTAATTTCAACGATTTGTAAAATATACTCGAATTTCTGATAAAAATTCAAAGTTAAATTTCGGAGAAAGAATTCAAATTTTGGGAAACAACTAAAATTTATAAACATTAAATTTGTCTTCTGGGAACTTTCCTAGAGAGCAACCGCTTCGCTAGGTAGCAGTGTTTCAACTGTTAGCAGTTCAGCTACCTATGATTTACCTGGAGGGCTGCCTGAATTTGCAGTCTAGGTTGTATTCTACTTGCATAATATTTATTATTTTATATTTTGGGGCAAACAAAATTCTTATTTAATCAAAATTTCTAGTTTAAACTTCAAATTTTCAGCTCCCTTAAGACAACTTTCTTTACATACATTTTTCGAACATTCAATTATGTTAATTTAGTATCTTAAAACAAAACCTCCACAAAAAAGTGGACATTTTCATAAAAAAAAGATAAACAATTTTAGAAATAGATCAATTTTCAATTTGAAAATAAAAATTTCCAAATTAAAACCAAAACAGAATTCTCTAGAACCTAATTTCCAAATTTGGAATATTTGAAAAGTTGTCAATTTTTGAGTAAACAGTTATCGAGATTCCATAAAGTTGAAAACTGCATATTTTTAATAATTGACATTTTACAATAATTTAAATTTCGTTGCGTTTTTATCATTACTAAAGTTTAATAGTTATGAATATTTTTAATTCAAAATTTTCTTAGAAATCTCGAATCTTTCCTAAAATTTTGTATGAAGCCAAAGTTTATTTTTATAAATTCTAGTTTTTTCCAAAATTTGAACTTTTTTTTTTCAAATCCAAATTTTCATTGAAAATTCCAACATTTTTTTGAAAATATTTCAGATTAAAGTGAAACTTTTTACAATTTTGAGTTTAGTTTTTAAATGTTAAAGTTTTACTTTCATGTATTTCTGAAATATCGAAATGTCTGCTTTGTTCGAAAAACTCAAATTCAAAGGTACTCTTCGGCTCAAAAAACTTTTTTAGAAAATTCAACTTTTTCAAAATATACACTTTTTTGGAAATCTTGACTTTTTACTGAAAATTTGAACTATTTATAAAAATGTCGATTGTTTTTAAAAATTTCGATTATTGATAATTTTCATATTTTTCCAGAATTCGTATGCTTTTCAAAATTTTGCTTTTTTCGAAAATTTAAATTTTTTGAGAATTTCGTTTCCAAATCTTTTAAATATTTTGGATTTTTAAAATTTTGCCTCTTCGCTTTTAAAAAAGTTCGAGTTTTTTTTTTAAATTTTAAATTGTTTTTGAAGATCTGGAACTTTTTTCTGAAAATTACAACTTTTTCCGAAAATTACAATTTTTTCTGAAAATTACAATTTTTTCTGAAAATTACAATTTTTTCTGAAAATTACAATTTTTTCTGAAAATTACAATTTTTTCTGAAAATAACAATTTTTTCTGAAAATAACAATTTTTTATCAAAATTTCAACACTTTTCAAAATTTCGACTTTTAATTTCTTTAAAATGTTAATTTCTCTTTTAAAATTGTGGCCTTTTAGAAAAATTTAAACTTTTTAAAATGTGTTTATTCTTTAAAATTCCAAAAATTGTAATTTTCCAAACATTTCACTTTTTGAGCAAAACTTTTTTTGAAAACTTCGATGTTTTTTTAATTGTCAATTATTTTTTTTAATTTTGACTATATTTTAAAATTCCAACTTTTTTAAAAATCCAGATTTTTTTAAATCTCAACATTTTATCAAAATTTCACCCATTTTTAAAATTTTTGGCTATTTCTCAAACTTTCTTTTTTTAAACCTTTGCTTTTCGGAATTACATTTTTTTAAGTTAAATTAGAAGCACTTTTAAAAAACCTTGGGTTTTTTTTGAAAATTTCGTTTTTTAATAAAAAAAATTGTCCTTTTCTTGAAGAGCATTTCTTGAAATTTTCCTAGTTGTTTTGAAAATTACGAGTTTCTTTTTAACCATTTCGATATTTTTCAATTTTAAACGTTATTTCAAAATTTTGTTCTCTTTGAAATTTTAACTATTTTTCAACAGTTTGACTTTTTTAAAAATCTTTACTTTGATCAAAATTTTTTTTTTTAACTATTTTTCAAAATTTCGACTTTTTTGAAAATCTGGTCAAAATTACAATTTATCTTCAAATAAAATTAGTACGATTTTAAAAATTTCTTCTTTGAAAATTGAATATGGATCAAAATTTTGTCTTAAAATTTTTTACTATTATTTCAGAATTTTACAAAGGCGTAGGAAGGACATGAATTAAAATAATTTTTTTTTGGGAAATTTCGAGCTTTAAGTCAATATTTTGACTTTTTTCTGGAAATTTCGACTCTTTTCTTCAAATTTCGACTTTTTTTTCGAAATATCGACTTTCATCTCGAAATTTTGACTTTAATCTAGAAAATTCGACTTTTTTCTAGAAATGTTGACTTTCAAGTAGAATTTTAGGTACTCTATGATTAAGTTAAGCAGATGACAGTTGCGTCTTACCTCATCCATTTTCTAACAATTTGACACTTTCAAAATTTCAGGATTTAAATTAAAATTTAGACTTTAATCTCGGAATTTCGAGAAAAAAAGTTGAAATTTCCAATTTAAAGTCGAAATTTTTGAGAAAAAAGTAGAAATTCTGAGACTAAAGTCAAAATATCGACGAAAAAAGTTGAAATTTTTAGATTTAATTCAAAATTTTTGAGATTAAAGTGAAAATTTTGCGATTAAAGTTTAAATTTCGAGAAAAAAAAATTAATCAATGTCAAGTTAAATTAGAAGCACTTTTAAAAAACTTTGGTTTCTTTTGAAAATTTCGTTTTATAATAAAAAAATTTGAAGTTTACTTGAAAAGCATCTCTTGAAATTTTTATATTTGTCTTGAAAATTACGACTTCCTTTTTAAACATTTCGATATTTTTCAATTTTGAACATTATTTCAAAATTTTGTTCTCTTTGAAATTTTAACGAATTTTTAAAATTTCGACTTTTTGAAAATCTTTACTTTGATCAAAATTACAATTTATCTTTAAATAAAATTAGTACTACCAAAATTTCTTCTTTTTTGAAAATTGGATATGGATCAAAATTTTGTCTTAGAATTTTTTACTATTTTTTTCAGAATTTTACAAAGGCGTAGAAAGGACATAAATTAACATAATTGTTTTTTGAAAAATTTTGAGTTTTAAGTCGAAATTTCCACTTCTTTCCTGAAATTTCGACTTTTTTCTTGAAATTTCGACTTTTTTCTTGAAATTTCGACTTTTTTTTCGAAATATCGACTTTCATCTCGAAATTTTGACTTTAATCTAGAAAATTCGACTTTTTTCTCGAAATTTTGACTTTCAAGTAAAATTTTATGTACTCTATGGTTAAGTTAGGCAGATGACAGTTGCGTCTCACCTCATCCTTTTCCCAACAATTTGACACTTGGCAGCAAGGTGCGTTCAGTAATTTCCATTTTTAATTACCAAAATTTCGACCTTTATTTCAAAATTTCGAGATTTAAATTGAAATTTAGACTTTAATCTCGGAATTTCGAGAAAAAAAGTCGAAATTTCCAATTTGAAGTCGAAATTTTTGAGAAAAAAGTAGAAATTCCGAGAATAAAGTCGAAATTTTGACGAAGAAAGTCGAAATTTCGACGAAAAAAGTCGAAATTTTTAGATTTAAGTCAAAATTTTCGAGATTAAACTGGAAATTTTGGGATTAAAGTCTAAATTTTGAGAAAAAAGTAGAGATTTCTAAAAAAGAAATTTTAATCAATGCCCTTTCTACGCTTTCGTAGAATTTGCACATTTTTGGAAATCTTTTTATTTGAAATTTTGACTTCTTTTTTAATTAAAGCTACTCCAAAACTTTTTAAAATTCGATATTTTCTCAAAATTTAAATTTCGACTCTTATAATGTTTAGCATTTATACAAAATTTTGCCTGACTTTTTTAAAAAGCGGTTTATCGAAATTTTGACTTATTTTTGAAAAACCCGAATATTTTATAAAAATGTCAAAATTCTTCAAACTTTAGACTTTTTTAAAGTTTCCGAAGTTTTCTAAAATTTTAAATCCTTTTTCAAAATTTTGGCCATTTTAGAAATTGAGGCATTTTTAAAATTCATTTATTTTTAAAAATTTTAAAATTTTGCATTACACAATTCTTATTTTTATAAATGTTAGTTTTTTCCCAAATTTTAACGTTTTCTTCAGATCCAGCTTTTAACCTTGAATTTTTATCAAACATTTTTTATAAACATTTGAGGTTACAGTCGGAATTTTTAAAATTTTGAGTTTAACATTTAAATTCAAATTTATACTTTTTTCGAAAACGTTAATCTGCAAACGTAATTTTTGGTTCAAAAAACGTATATTTTAAGTTTACTATTAAATTGTGGAAGAAAAAATATAAAAAAAGTACGGGTTTAAATTTGAAAGGAAAATAATTGTCATTTCATAACAAATTATTAAAGAAATTAGGGGAACAAAGGCCAACAATTTAAAAAAATATATATATTAGAAACTTCGATCTTAAAGGCGAATTGTCGAGTTTGAAATTTCGAATTCTGTTTCGAAATATCAACATTTTTTCTCGAAATTCCAAAACTAAAGTTAAAGTTTCGACTTTAAAGTAGAAATTCCGAGAAAAAAGTCGAAATGTTGGCTATTAAAAATTTAAATAACTGACCACACCCTACTGCCGTCTGTGAATATTATATGCTTAATCTAAGTTTCGTATACACTTACTTATAGTCGAAATTTTGAGATGAAAGTCGAAATTTTGACCTTAATCTCGAAATTTCAAAAAAAAAACTCGAAACTTCGAGATTAACGGCGAAATTTCGGGAAAAAAAAGTGGTATTTTTGAAAAAAAAAGTCTTAATTTCATGATAAATTTCAAATTTGAAGATAAAGTCCAAATTTCGAGACAAAAGTCGAAATTTTAACTTTAATCACCGAATTCCGAGAAAAAGTAGAAATTTCAATTAAACTCGAAATTTCAATTAAACTAGAAATTTTAATTAAACTAGAAATTTCTAAAAAAATGTCTTTTTAAATTGATATCCTTTCTACACTTTCCTAATTTTAACTTCTTCAACTCGCAATTAAATATTTTAAAAATACCGGAGAAACATCGATGTATCGATACTTAATACCGATGTTTGAGACATCGATGTTTCATTGAAAAAAATATCGATGTTCAAACATCGATGCTTTTTTGAACGATGTTGCATCCCTAACAACACGAGGCACCAAATACCTCATTCCCCAGCTGATCATCCAGGAAAAAGTTGAGGGCAGAAGATGGATAAGCTATCGTAGCTACGAAACTTCAGAAATTGCACTCGACAGGGACTAGCAACTGTTTCGAGTTGCAAAAGATAGAGAACGATTCAAGGAAGTTGTAATGAGATAGCCCACGCTTGAAGACAGACACGGCACCGAAAGAAGAAGAAATAAATAACATTAACTATACCCAAGTATATTCTTCAAATTTAAGTTAAAATTTCAACTTAATCGGTTTACCTGTTTTCTAGGTAATCGCAGACAAACAGACGGACAAACGGACAATATTTTAAAAACATCAACATAGTGTTGATCGTTATCGGTTCGAATGATTAACACCTGGTGAATTGTAACCACTTTATTTCTAAACGGAACTCGCAACACTACAATTCACTAACACTGTCTAATTAACTAACTTATTCATTGAATTCTAATTACCTGACTGACTGACTGACTGACTGAGGAAAAGCCAACTGGACCCCCTATATATAGATCTCGTTTCGGGTTCTAGAAAAATCCAGCAGATTGGCGAATTTTCTGGAGCGCTTATTTGCCGTTTGATTTATTATCGTGGCCGCTTCTCCTTATCAAAATGTTTGGAAAATTCCCAACCAAACTTTATAATTACATTTTGTTACAATAGCATATAAAAAACGATATGCGCTAATTATTTTGAAATTACAAATACTTAAAGTTTATTAATACTGTTACGGGCTTATCGGTTCGAATTGATTACACGTGATGGATTATACCCACTTTATTACTAAACTCAACTTGGATCACCACAATTGACAATTAACTCACTTATTATTGACTTCTAATAACTCACTAATTACACTGATTCTAACTGACTCACTCGAGGGAAAGCTGACCGCCTTTTATGGTTTTGGCCCCCAGCTTCTAGAACTTTTCGGCTTATGGTTCCAGAAATTTCTGGAACGCTTATCTGCCATTTGTTTCGTTATCGCGGCCGCTTTCCCCTTATTAGATCCTTCTAGAAACTTTTTTTATTTACTAAATTATACAATTCTATTTTAAATTATATTCCATCTATTTACATTGCGTTACAATACGTATACAAATTTTACTGGTTGATGTTGCGTGATTGGTTGAAATAGAATGATTTTTAATATTGTAAAGGACAAAGTGCCAAAGTGCACAACACAGAACATTATAACGTTACACAGTTTTATCGGGTAGCCTCGGTTAAAAATGCAAATACTCCCAATGAAGTGAATTCATTCGAGAAAAGGAAATATTTTGGCGCGAGCGAAGCTTCCAAAAAATTACATTAAGCCGGCCAGATAAAACAATTAGAGAAATAGGGTATTCCGGAGCCTCTGAAATTGCCTCTCTTTCCTCGAAATAAATGGAAAAGCTGCTAGATATTTCCCATTTTTCACGTCACAATTTTCCTTTTATTAAATAGATGCAATTTTTCAACTGCGTTTAAACTGACGTTTTAAACAGTTTTTATTAAACTCGGCGAGCCTACGACGCCCTCTTTAATTAAGATAAATTTATGCCGGAACCATTAAAGCGGCTGCAAAGCGTGTGTTGCCTGCAGAATGCACCACATGCATTCATCTTCTTACAACTAGATTCAAACTAATGTCGAATTTAGCCCTAAGGCAAGTAGCTTGAGCAAGTAACTAAAATTTTGTTAATAACCATTTACGAGTAGCATCTGCACACTACATTACTTCTGTACTGTGGTATCAGTACAGGATTCACACAAGTTCGTTCAGTTTAGTTGCAGAATTAAAATAGCTTCCGTTAGTGCAGACGTATTACGTCGACCGTAAATTAATTTAAGTAGATAAGCTGAGGGGATTCTAGATCGTGAGTCACTTTCGGAGGGAATGTAGCTCAGGATTGGGGTCAGTTGCGTCCGAAGTTGCTTAATTAATGTCTAGAGTAGCAGCAATTGCGTCCTGCGATCTGGTAAGAAGTTAGGTCGATTGCATCCTGTTTACTTGTTCTCTAATAGTTAGCTCATTAGGAAATGCCAAATTGCACTAATTGCGTAATTAGAGCAGAGGCTGAAGTAATTCTTATTCGTATAGAGCAGGGGTCGGCAAACTGTTGAGCTAAAAGAGCCATCCGCAATGATAAAATTGGTTTCGTGAATTTTAAAGAGCTTTTAAAGGGTTTTTATTTTTGATTTCACATTTTATTTCACAGTTAAATCAGATAAATCAGACAAAATATGGGACAGGGAGAGACCCCCCTGACTCATGTAGTCAAAAGAAAACATATTCAGCCCAAAACACCTTTCAATTTTCATAATTTGAAGCTTTATTTCAAAATTTGACTTTTTCTCGTAAATTCAACTTTTTAACTCTTCCGTATTCGTCGGTTTTTTTTAACTATGTATTTAGACTTTTTTCCCTAAATCTTCCCCTCTTCTCAAAACTCGACAATCTGTCAAAATATTTACTTTTTTTTTAATTCGACTTACACTGGAACATTCGACTTATTTCTCAAAAATTCATCTTTTGTCGATTTCGTAATAAAAATAAATAAAAATTTGAAAATGTTAAAAAAAAATAGTTTTTGAAGATTTCGATCTTTTTCTCTAATTTTTTTCTCGAAATTTAAATTTGTTCTCAAATTTGACATTTTTCCAAAATTATATTTTTTTTAACATTGTTCTAAATTACTACTTTCTTCTCGAAATTTCTATTCCTTTTAAATTACGTTCCCTTTTCAAATTTTACCATTTCTCCCAAATATTGACCTAATAAATATTTAAACTCTTATTTATTTTCTGGAAATTTCGACCTGTTTTGCAAAATTAGGTGTTTCTTGAAATTCCAACTTTTAACTGAAAATTCGACATTTTATTAAGTTTCTGCAAGCTGCGATTTTATCGACGAAATTCACCAATTTTCAGAATATTTGATTTTATCTAAAAATTTGATTTTGTTCTTAAAATTGACTTTCTTTGGGAAATTTTGACTTTTTTTTTAAAGTTCAACACTTTTCTCGAAACTGGAAGTTTTACCCACATTCCTTTTTATTTAGAAATTATTTTACCAATTTTCTCAAAATTCGAATTTTTCTGAAAATTTGAAGTTTTTATTCGTCTTGTTCTCGAAATTTCAAATTTATTCTCAAAATTTAACTTTCTCTGAAAAATTGCAAATTATTTATTTTCTTCTTCTCTGAAAAACTTCGACTTTTTAAAGTTTGACAATTTTTTCTAAGCTCTGAGTTTTTTTTAAAAGTCTCAGTTTTCAAAAAAGATCTAAACTTCAAGTCAAAAGTCAAATTTACAATAGAACATAAAATGTTATCTTAAACACGAAATTTCAGGAAAAAAAAAAGAATTATTTTGAGAAAAAAGTCCAAATTTCAAAAAAGAACTGAAAATTAAAAAAATTCAAGTTATACACCTTAACATTTAATTTGGCCTAAAATTTTGAAAATAAAGTCAACATTTTCTTAGAAAACGTGAAAATTTCTTGTTACTTAATCCAATTTAAAAAAAAAATATCATTTAAAGTCAACTCGTAATTTTGAGATCAAAGTTGCATGAATTTGTCTAAAATTGTAAAAAAGAAATCAATATTTCTAAAAAAAAAATTCCAAACTTTAGGGACAAGTAAAAATTATTTTAACAACATTTAAATTCAACGAACGAAATAAATCGTTATTTTTTCGGGTTCTGTTCCGGTTTTCGTTCAGACAAAAATAAGGGTTTTTTTCGGTTTCTGGTTTTCGGTTCAATTCCGGTTCGAAGCCATGTTTTAAATGTTCCACTTGTACTTTCAAAATTCCTATTTTATTTTTCGAAAATTTCAAAAATATCAACTATTTGAAAATGTCTACTTTTTCCAAAATGTTGATCTTTTTAAGCTAAAATTGATAGTTTTTCTGGAAAGTTTTATTTTGTTGTAAAGTTCGACTTTCTTTGAAATATTCTACTTTTCTTACTCTTTCAAGGTTTAAAAAATGTTGATTTTGTTGAAAATTTCGACTTCTTTAAATTTTTAACCTTGACCAAAATTTTAACTTATTTTGAAAAATTCTACCAATTTTCTGAAAATTGTTTTTTCTTGAAAAACTATTGTTCTCCAGTTTTAATTTCCCCCTTATTTTGACTGGCAAATTTCTACTTTTTTGACAATTTCAACTTTCCAAAATATCGACTTTTTTCAAAATTTAACTTTTTTTTGAGGTATTGTCTTATTTTGAAAATTTTCACATATTAAATTTTCCACTTATACTTTCAAAATATCTATTTTTTTTTTCGAAAATCAGACAATCTGAAACTATGAACTATTTCAAAATGTCCACCTATTTTCAAATGTTGATCTTTTGGAGCCAAAATTGATACTTTTTTGTGGAAATTTTTATTTTATTGTAGATTTAGACTTTCTCTGAAATATTCTACTTTTCTGAAACTTTCAAGATTTTTAAAAACGATGATTTTTTTGAAAATTTCGACTTCTTTAAATTTTTGACCCTGACAAAAATTTTAATTTATTTTGAAAAATGCTCCCGATTTTCTGAAAATTGTTTTTTCTTGGAAAGCTGTTGTTCTCCATTTTTAATTTCCCACTTATTTTGACTTGCAAATTTCTTCTTTTTTGGACAATTTCAACTTTCCAAAATATCGACTTTTTGCAAAATTTAGCTTTTTTTTGGAGATATTGTCTTATCTTAAAAATGTTTACATTTTAAATCTTCCACTTATACTTTCAAAACCCATATTTTTTTTCAAAAATTCAGACAATCTGAAACTATCAACAATTTCAAAATGCCTACCTATTTCAAAATGTTGATCTTTTTAAGCCAAAATTGATACTTTTTATGGAAATTTTCATTTTGTTGTAAATTTCGACTTTCCTTGAAATATTTAACTTTTCTAAAACTGTTAAAATTTTTAAAAACGTTGATTTTTTAAAAATTTCGACTTCTTTACATTTTTGACAAAAAATTTAATTTTAAAAAATGCTCCCGATTTTCTAAAAATTGTTTTTTCTTGAAAAGCTGTTGTTCTCCATTTTTAATTTCCCCCCTATTTTGACTTGCAAATTTCTACTTTTTTGACAATTTCAACTTTCCAAAATATCGACTTTTTTCAAAATTTAACTTTTTTTTGGAGATATTGTCTTATCTTAAAATTTTTTACATTTTACATAAATCTTTCACTTATACTTTCAAAATTCTTATTTTTTTTTTCAAAAATTTAGACATAATCTGAAACTATTATCTATTTCAAAATGTCTACCTATTTCAAAATGTTGGTCTTTTTAAGCCAAAATTGATACTTTTTATGGAAATTTTGATTTTGTTGTAAATTTCGATTTTTTTTGAAATAGTCTACTTTCCTGAAATTTGCAAGATTTTTAAAGACGTTGATTTTTTTGGAAAATTTCGACTTCTTTAAATTTTTGACCTTGACCAAAAATTCTAATTTATTTTGAAAAATGTTCCTGATTTTCTGAAAATTGTTACTTTTTGAAAAGCTGATTTAATTTCCCCCTTATTTTGAGCTGCTAATTGCAGCTTTTTTGAGAACTTTTTCCAAAATTATACTTTCTTTAAAAATTGCGATTTTTTTTTTAAATTGTTAGTAGACAAAATTCGCTTTTTTTAATTCTCCATATAATTTGAAAGTTTTGAATTTTTTTGGAAAATTCTATTTTTTTTTAATTTTAAGTTTCCTAGATATTGACTTTTTTAAAGTTTTGACTAAAAACTGGGAGTTTTGTAATTATTTTCATTTTCTTTTTAAATTTCCACCTTTTTTCAAAATTTTTACCTTTTTCAAGAAAGATTGAACGCGTTTCGATAGCCAAAGTAGAGAGAGGTATTTCTCTGAAGATGATAGCTTGGCTATTGAAAAGCGTTAGAGCAATCTTTGTTGTGTTTTTTAATCTTTCGTGAGGTATCCCTCTGAAGATGACAGCTTGGCTATCGAAACGCGTTAGAGCAACCTTTGCTGCGTTTTTTAATCTTTCTTCATTTCAGGAAACATGATTTGTATTTCAAATTTTGAAGATAATCAAGGACAAGTCCGATCCACCAAAAAAAAATCAGAAAGATACTAATTAACCTGCATTTGTGAGAGGTCGAGGGCTAACGTAATAGAACTCCTTAAACCATATCCGTTATAATAGTTGTCTCTCCTCATGGATGTTTAATAATCATTTTATTTTTTACATGCAGGCGAGGAATGTAAACTTTCCAATTCAAGTATCTATTTACACCAAAACCAAGATGTAAGCCATCTGAAATATAGCGCTCTCTGGTTTCTCCTTTCGGATGGACGTTTAACAAATTCCTTCCGATAAATCAAAGTTTCGCGAAGGATTAGGTTCGATATTTGTAATCCAACCCCTACGACCTAATAAACAAGGAAAGTGCGTGAAACGACGAAATCTGCGGCAAACAATTTAGAAAACTAATTTATCAGAAAACTTTCGATAAGGTGAACGTTTTCTTTATTTCGCAACGGGCAGATTAAACGGCGGCGCCTTGAGGGAATACCTGTTTCGTTCGTTTTTAGTTTTTCACAATTTAAAACAAGACGAAAGCGTGTCACATTCACATTCCGCTGTAACTGGATAAACTTTTCAGCGGTTTTTACCTTCCGAAGTTGGTGAGGTTTTTTTCAGCGCACGCCAAAGAATTCGTGTAAAGTGATGCCATGTTTTTGCCCCAGTTTCTTAACTAATTCCTATAATTGAGGTTATAAAGCGGTCGTTTTTGTTGGGTTCATCGACAGTGATTAAGTGGCGACACGAAATTGTTAATTATGCAAATCAAGAGTATCCTGTTGGTTTTTTGGTAGCACTAAATAACATCCTAGTTGTATTCGCCCTTAACACCTCAACTTATTACTTAACATTTTAGAAATTCTCATTAATTGTTATATAGGCTGTTCAAAATGAACATGGCACTGCTGTTAACTTTCTTATTATCTAAAATACAACTTCGGTTAAATTAGTAAAGTTATGTTGGTTATTATAGCCATACAAAAAAATCACGTTTTTGAGTTCTATCACAAAGTTACAATTTCTTAAATAGAAGACCCTGTATACTTTGGGTTTTTATGATAGACAATATAATTTAGCATAAAAAAGGTAATTGAAACTTTTTGCTGAGATGAATAATAACGGAGCTATGAGGACGTAAATGTATGTCATAAGAATTCGGAAATTGATGAAAACTTATCTTAATAGGTTATGAAAACAAATGTCAAAAGTTTAATAAACTCTAATGTCTAATAAATGCTGAATATGAACTGAAGTAGATATATCAAGAGAGTTCTGGACCCGAAGTGACGTCAAACCTTCTTTGGGTATCTATCCTGCTAAACAAGTACAATTGTACAACTAAAACCAATCTTTAGACAAATACTTTCAACATTAAAACCAACTGGTAGACAAGCAGTTGTATGACGTAAACCATCTGATAATCAACTGTCAGACAAGTGATTGTATTTTTTTTGTGGGATGGACTGGTTCTTGGTTATTTTCAAAAATTGAAATACAAATTTTGTCCCCTCTAACCAAGAAAGATTACAACACAACTAAGGTTGCTCTAACGCATTTCGACAGCCAAGCTGTCATCTTCAGAGAGAATACAGTATATCTCTGAAGATGATAGCTTGGTTGTCGAAACGCGTTTGAGCAACTTTTGTTGTGTTTTTAATCTTTTTTGGTTTCAGGGGACAAGATTTTTATTTCAATTTAAGTAGTTGTACTGAAAGAACAATTATGTAAATCAAATGTGTCCTGGAGAAGGCCACAATATTAAATAATCTCTAAATCGTCCCTTAAGGCAACAATTTACCTGTACCAAGTAATCGATTGGCCTTCTCTTAGGACACCACTCAGTTTACATAATTATTCCTTTAAAGCAACTACTTGTCTGACCTTTAGTTTTAATTGTACAGTTCTACTTGTGTAGCATGACAGATTGACAAAGCTATTACGCCACTTCCGGTCCAGAACTCTCCTGACATATCTACTTTTATATTCAGCAATATAACAGAGTTGACATTCCTATAACCTGCTAACTTAATTTCCCATTATTTCCAAATTCTTAAGTTATTTTTCTAAAATTTTGATTTTTTAAAAATTTTTGCATTTTATATTTTGTTTTGTTTTAAAAAACCGACTTTTTTCAAAATTTCAACATCTTTAAATATTCCCACTTTATTTTGAAATTTCCACTTCTCTGAAAATGTCGACTTTTTGTCAGGGTTTGGACTTTTTGCAAAAATCAGTCTACTTTTTTTAAATTTGTAGTTTTGCAAAAATTGCTATCCTTTGGAAACTTTAAATTTTTTTAAAAACTTTATTTCTTTGAAAATTCTAACTTTTTTCAAAAGTGTGGATTTATTCAAAGTATTGGTTTTCTTCAGAATTTCAATTTGATTTCAAAATTTAAACTTATTCAAACTTTTCAAGACTTTCGTCCCATAATTTCCAATTTTTGAAAATTTAAACATTTTTGAAAAATTCAACCTTTTAAAAATTTCAACCTTTTAAAAATTTTAACGTTTTAAAAATTTCCATTTTTAGGTTTCTTTTATGAAAATTTAGATACTTGAATTTTTTTGACATTGTTTTTAAATTTCTGACGTTTTTTTGATAATCACGAATGTTTTGAAAGATATTTTAAGTTTCAATTTTATTTAAAAACAACCAACTTTTTCCCAAAATTTCGAGCTTTTCACAATATTTACAGTTTTTATTTTACATGTCAAGGTCAAAGTTTAGATTGTTTTCCCTCTTTGAAAGTTTTAACTTTTCTGAAAATTTTTAAAAGCTAGATTTTTGCAAAAATTTGTTATTTATTTAGAATTTTTTTTTTAATTTTAAACATGCCAGTAGAATGCAACCTAGACTACAAATTTATGCAGCCCTCCGGGCGTCTATAATGAATCATAGGTAACTGAACTACCAACAGTTGAAACACTGCCACCTAGCGAAGCGGTTGCTCTCTAGGAAAAAGTTTCCAGAAGACAAAGATTCTAATGCACAGACCAATAGGTTTGAACATTTATCAGATTCGAAGTCTTTTGGGAACATTTTCCTAGAGAGCAACCGCTTCGCTAGGTGGCAGTGTTTTAACTGTTGGTAGTTGAGCTACCAAAACTGTATAAAATGCCTTGGGGATATCAAAGAAAATAGCTCCTACCACCTGATTCCAATTCATGTAGTAATGATTATTTTAACCATTCCCACCTTCATTCAAAATATAAGCTGCTGCAGCAATCGACTTTGAACCATCGTTAAAGGTATCCTGAAGTGATGCATCTTGTAGACTAATTCTAGGTACCAAAACTGTATAAAATGCCTTGGGGATATCAAAGAAAATAGCTCCTACCACCTGATTCCAATTCATGTAGTGAATAATTATTTACATCATTTCCACCTTCATTCAAAATATGTGCTGGTACAGCAATCGACTTTGAACCATCGTTAAAGGTATCCTGAAGTGATGCATCTTGTAGACTAATTCTAGGTACCAAAACTGTATAAAATGCCTTGGGGATATCAAAGAGAATAGCTCCTACCACCTGATTCCAATTCATGTAGTGAATAATTATTTACATCATTTCCACCTTCATTCAAAATATAAGCTGCTGCAGCAATCGACTTTGAACCATCGTTAAAGGTATCCTGAACTGATGCATCTTGTAGACTAATTCTAGGTACCAAAACTGTATAAAATGCCTTGGGGATATCAAAGAAAATAGCTCCTACCACCTGATTCCAATTCATGTAGTGAATAATTATTTACATCATTTCCACCTTCATTCAAAATATAAGCTGCTGCAGCAATCGACTTTGAACCATCGTTAAAGGTATCCTGAAGTGATGCATCTTGTAGACTAATTCTAGGTACCAAAACTGTATAAAATGCCTTGGGGATATCAAAGAAAATAGCTCCTACCACCTGATTCCAATTCATGTAGTGAATAATTATTTACATCATTTCCACCTTCATTCAAAATATAAGCTGCTGCAGCAATCGACTTTGAACCATCGTTAAAGGTATCCTGAAGTGATGCATCTTGTAGACTAATTCTAGGTACCAAAACTGTATAAAATGCCTTGGGGATATCAAAGAAAATAGCTCCTACCACCTGATTCCAATTCATGTAGTAATGATTATTTTAACCATTCCCACCTTCACTCTAAATATGCGCTGGTGCAGCAATCAACTTTGAACCATCGTTAAAGGTATCCTGAAGTGATGCATCTTGTAGACTAATTCTAGGTACCAAAACTGTATAAAATGCCTTGGGGATATCAAAGAAAATAGCTCCTACCACCTGATTCCAATTCATGTAGTGAATAATTATTTACATCATTTCCACCTTCATTCAAAATATAAGCTGCTGCAGCAATCGACTTTGAACCATCGTTAAAGGTATCCTGAAGTGATGCATCTTGTAGACTAATTCTAGGTACCAAAACTGTATAAAATGCCTTGGGGATATCAAAGAAAATAGCTCCTACCACCTGATTCCAATTCATGTAGTAATGATTATTTTAACCATTCCCACCTTCACTCTAAATATGCGCTGGTGCAGCAATCGACTTTGAACCATCGTTAAAGGTATCCTGAAGTGATGCATCTTGTAGACTAATTCTAGGTACCAAAACTGTATAAAATGCCTTGGGGATATCAAAGAAAATAGCTCCTACCACCTGATTCCAATTCATGTAGTGAATAATTATTTACATCATTTCCACCTTCATTCAAAATATAAGCTGCTGCAGCAATCGACTTTGAACCATCGTTAAAGGTATCCTGAACTGATGCATCTTGTAGACTAATTCTAGGTACCAAAACTGTATAAAATGCCTTGGGGATATCAAAGAAAATAGCTCCTACCACCTGATTCCAATTCATGTAGTGAATAATTATTTACATCATTTCCACCTTCATTCAAAATATAAGCTGCTGCAGCAATCGACTTTGAACCATCGTTAAAGGTATCCTGAAGTGATGCATCTTGTAGACTAATTCTAGGTACCAAAACTGTATAAAATGCCTTGGGGATATCAAAGAAAATAGCTCCTACCACCTGATTCCAATTCATGTAGTGAATAATTATTTACATCATTTCCACCTTCATTCAAAATATAAGCTGCTGCAGCAATCGACTTTGAACCATCGTTAAAGGTATCCTGAACTGATGCATCTTGTAGACTAATTCTAGGTACCAAAACTGTATAAAATGCCTTGGGGATATCAAAGAAAATAGCTCCTACCACCTGATTCCAATTCATGTAGTGAATAATTATTTACATCATTTCCACCTTCATTCAAAATATAAGCTGCTGCAGCAATCGACTTTGAACCATCGTTAAAGGTATCCTGAAGTGATGCATCTTGTAGACTAATTCTAGGTACCAAAACTGTATAAAATGCCTTGGGGATATCAAAGAAAATAGCTCCTACCACCTGATTCCAATTCATGTAGTGAATAATTATTTACATCATTTCCACCTTCATTCAAAATATAAGCTGCTGCAGCAATCGACTTTGAACCATCGTTAAAGGTATCCTGAAGTGATGCATCTTGTAGACTAATTCTAGGTACCAAAACTGTATAAAATGCCTTGGGGATATCAAAGAAAATAGCTCCTACCACCTGATTCCAATTCATGTAGTAATGATTATTTTAACCATTCCCACCTTCACTCTAAATATGCGCTGGTGCAGCAATCAACTTTGAACCATCGTTAAAGGTATCCTGAAGTGATGCATCTTGTAGACTAATTCTAGGTACCAAAACTGTATAAAATGCCTTGGGGATATCAAAGAAAATAGCTCCTACCACCTGATTCCAATTCATGTAGTAATGATTATTTTAACCATTCCCACCTTCACTCTAAATATGCGCTGGTGCAGCAATCAACTTTGAACCATCGTTAAAGGTATCCTGAAGTGATGCATCTTGTAGACTAATTCTAGGTACCAAAACTGTATAAAATGCCTTGGGGATATCAAAGAAAATAGCTCCTACCACCTGATTCCAATTCATGTAGTAATGATTATTTTAACCATTCCCACCTTCACTCTAAATATGCGCTGGTGCAGCAATCGACTTTGAACCATCGTTAAAGGTATCCTGAACTGATGCATCTTGTAGACTAATTCTAGGTACCAAAACTGTATAAAATGCCTTGGGGATATCAAAGAAAATTGCTTCTACTACTCGATTCCAGTTCATGCTGTGAGTGATTTTTTCGACCATTCGTAGCAATTCGAGGTATTCGAACTTAAATTGTTTCTTAAGAATGACGTCGCGATCGCTGATGATGTTCTGCAAACGCTTCTTTTAAATCCAACTTGTATTCTTGATTGACTAAAGTATTCTAAAAATCTGTCTGTCGTTATTTGGTGACCAACTCTGGACTAGAGAATTATCAATTAAAGCTGCCATCTGCCCAAAGTGCTAATATCGTCTGGTCGGTTCTTGGAATATCTGCTGCAAAGAGGGAGTATAGAAACGGTGATAAGACAGAACCTTGAGGTAAACCGTACCACAACCTACACTGGTTAGGTAGTTCTTGTCCCACCTTCACTCCAGATAAGCGTTGGTGAAGCAACGAACTTATCATTTGAACCATCGTTAGAGGCATCCCGAACTACTGCATCATGTAGACTAATTCTTGCTGCCAAACTATGTCAAATACCTTGGAGATATAAAAAAAAATAGCTTCTACTACCTGATTCCAGTTCATGCTGCGAGTTGTCAACCACTCGTAGCAACTGGTCTGAGATAGGTGAATTGGTTGGAACCCAAATTTTCCTTAGGAATGATGTCGCGATCGCTAAATGATATTCTGCAGGCGCTTCCTTAAAATCCAACTTGTTGAGTAACTAAAGTATTTTACAAATCTGTCTGTAGCTCTCTGCAGTTGTCTGGTGACCAGTTCTGGACTTAGAGAATTAGCCATTAAATCTGTGTCGTCTGTATAAGGTGCTAATATCGTCTGGTCGGTTCTTGGAATATCTGCTTTGAACAGGGAGTATAGAAGCGGTGACAAGACAGAGTCTTGAGGTACACCCTACTACAATCTCTACTGATTAGATAGTTTCTGTCTTACCTTCACTCTAAATATGCGCTGGTGCAGCAATCAACTTTGAACCATCGTTAGAGGTATCCCCAACTGATGCATCTTGTAGACTAATTCTAGGTACCAAAACTGTACAAAATGCCTTGGGGATATCAAAGAAAATAGCTCCTACTATCCTGATGCCAATTCATGTAGTGAATAATTATTTACATCATTTCCACCTTCATTCAAAATATAAGCTGCTGCAGCAATCGACTTTGAACCATCGTTAAAGGTATCCTGAAGTGATGCATCTTGTAGACTAATCCTAGGTGTCAAAACTGTATAAAATGCCTTGGGGATATCAAAGAGAATAGCTCCTACCACCTGATTCCAATTCATGTAGTAAATGATTATTTTAACCATTCCCACCTTCACTTCTAAATATGTGCTGGTACAGCAATCGACTTTGAACCATCGTTAAAGGTATCCTGAACTGATGCATCTTGTAGACTAATTCCTAGGTGCCAAACTGTGTGAAATGCCTTGGAAAATATCAAAAAAATCGCTCCTACCACCTGATTTCCGTATATGCAATGAGTGATTTTTTAAACCACTCATAGCAAATGGTTTAAGGTAGAGTGCATTGGTTGGAACCCAAATTGTTCCTGAGGAATTACGTCGCATTCGCTGATGCTTATTTAAAATCCAACTTGTATTCTTGATTGACTTAAGTATTCTAGAAGCCTGTCTGCAGTTATCCAGTGATTAAATCTGGACTTGGAGAATTATCAATTAAAGCAGTCGTCTGCATAAAGTGCTAATATTGTCTGGTCGATTCTTGGGATTTCTGTAGTGAACAGGAAATATAGGAAACGGTGACAAGACAGAACCTTGAGGTAAACCGTACCACAGCCTACACTGGTAGTTCCTGTCCCATCTTCACTCTAGATAAGCGTTGGAGCAGCAACGAACTTACCATTTGAACTATCATTAGAGGCATCCCGAACTAATGCATCATGTAGACTAATCTTTGGTGACAAACTATGTCAAATGCCTTGGAGATATCGAAGAAAATAACTTCTACTACCTGATTCCAGTTCATGTTGTGAGTGATTTTTTTAACCACTCGTAGCAACGAATCCAAGATAGAGGGCATTGCTTGGAACCCAAATTGTTCCTCAGGAATGATATCGCGATCGCTGATGATGTTCTGCAGACGCTTCTATAAAATCCAACTCGTATTCCTGAACAACTAAAGTATTCTAAAAGTCTGTCTATAGCTCTCTGTAGTTGTCTGGTGACCAATTCTGGACTTAAATAATTAGCGATTAAATCTGTGTCGTCTGTATAAGGTGCTAATATCGTCTGGTCTGTTTTTGGGATATCTGCTGTAAACAGAAAGTATACAAACGGTGACAAGACAGAGCCTTGAGGTACACCGTACCACAACCTATACTGGTTAGATACTGCCTGTTCCATCTTCACTCCAAACATGCGCTGGTGCAGCAATCAACTTTGAACTACTGTTAGAGGTATCCCGAACTGATGCATCTTGTAAGACTAATATTAGGTGCCAAACTGTATGAATTGCCTTGGAGATATCAAAAAAAATAGCTTCCTTCTTGTTGATTCCCGTTCATGCAATGAGTGATTTTTTTCAACCACTCGTAGCAAATGATCCGAGGTAGAGTGCATTGGTTGGCACCCAAATTGCTAATTAAGAATGACGTTCGCTTTCGCTGATGACGTTTTGCAGGACGCTTCTTCAAAATCCAACTTTTATTCTTGATTGACTAAAGAATTCTAGAAACCTGTCTATAAGGTATGCCGGTGACCAACTTTGGACTTAGAAAATTATCAATTAAAGCAGTCATCTGCATAAAGTGCTAATATCGTTTGGTCGATTCTTGGGGTATCTGCAGTAAACAGGTAGTATAAGAACGGTGACAAGACAGAACCTTGAGATAAACGGTACCACAACCTACACTGATTAGGTAGTTCCTGTCCCATCTTCACTCTAGATAAGCGTTGGAGCAAGCAACGAACTTACCATTTGAACCATCGTTAGAGGCATTTCGAACTGATGCCTCTTGTATGGTAATCCTAGGTGCTAAACTCTGTCGAATGCCTTGGAGATATCAAAAAAAATAGCTGCTACTACCAACTAGTCCGAGGTAAAGTGCATTGGTTGAAACCCAAATTGTTCCTTAAGAATGACGTCGCGATTGCTGATGATGTTTTGCAGAAGCTTCTTTAAAATCCTTTTCGTCACATTACCCAAGTTTGTTAAGAAGCTTGTTGGCCTGTAATTTTGAGGAAAATTCCTTGCCTTACATTACTGAGAAATGAAGATAACGTCTACAGACTTCCACCTTGTGGGAAAATACCGGTTTTTAAACAATGAATTTTCTGCGATTCCGATTTAACAGCTTGGTCCAAAAGATCCTTCAGAGCATGGTTCCGAGTTTCAATTAGAACCGGGGCTTTCATGACGTTAAGCTTTTGAAGAAAGCTTTGGACTTTCTCTATGTCAGTTACCGAATCAGTGGCTTGTTTTCTATGGAAGCTGGAACAACACAAAATGTAATAACAACTTGTTTACTAATTTTGTCCCATAATCCTAAGTGTTATATTTTCTACTCCATAAATTACGTCTAAAATTTTGCTAAACATTTTTTAACTTTTTCCTAAATTCAGAATTTTTTGTTTTTAATTATTGTAATTTTTAACCTAAATTTTCAACTTGTTGACTTTAAAAGTTTTAGCTTTTTCTCTGAAACACCAGTAGATATATCAGGGAAGTTCTACGCCAAATGACGTCACAGTACTTGTCTAACAGTTGGTTTTATTTGTCTAGCAGTTGGTTTTTAATCAACTGTTAGAGAAATAACTGTTTAACTAAAATCAACTATTAGACACTATTATACTATTTTCCGTTTAGTGTTTAAAGTTCAAGAAAATAATCTCTGTTGAATAATATTTAAAATTTTAATATTTTAAATTTATAAAAATATAAATACAATTTAAAATTTCGAGAAAAATGTCGATATTTCCAAAGTTTTAACCTATCATGCCTTTGGAGCATTGCAAGTAGGATGTAAAATAAGGGATAGGATAAGGGGTAGGATGGAAATAAATATAGATGGTGCCCTTTTAAATCGCGATAAACTGCAATACTCGGGAAAAATTCTGTTAGTTGGTGAATACCAGAATCTCTGGAAATAAGTCATCTAAGAAATACAAGTTGATTTTTGGTCGATATTTTGCCGAAAATAATTAAAAATTTAAGTTTCCCAATAGAGATTTAAAAAAATTGGACATTTTTAAAAAAAGTTCAGTCCTGACGTTCCAAAACAAATACTTTAAACTCATAAGAAAAAATTAGAATTTTTGAGCTTACAAAGGAAATTTTACGAAATTCTAAACACTGACTGATCGACAATGTACGATCTAAACCGATGAGTTTAGAAGTGCGAAATTTTGCACCTGAATTCCTTACGTAACGTAAGTGAGCACTAAAAAAGGGTTTTTGAAAATTCATCCTCCAAGACTATGGAATTTCGTTATTTTTAAAGTTAGAAATACGAAAATTGTAGATTTTATGTTATAAATAAGAACAGGTTATAAAGAAGAACAAAATATATGGGATGCTGATGTCAGTTGCAGGGGACATCTAATCTCAAATTGTGAACAGAGCGGAATATTTTGTTTGGTGGATTTTTTTGGTGGAACGGACTGGTCCTTGGTTATTTCAAAAATTGAAATACAGAACTTATTCCCTGAAATAAAGAAAGATTAAAAATTTGCTTTAACGCGTTTCGACAGCCAAGCTGTCATCTTCAGAAAGATACTGAATACTTTGAATAAAGGTGTGCAAGGGTTACAAAATAATTTATATTCGAGATATTCTCCGACGATGAATAATCATTAGAGACCGGATTTTAGGCACAATAAAATAAGGGAAAAAGGTAAACAAAACCCTAAATTAGGCAAAAACAATTAACTAAAAAAGCTATTAACAAGGCAAAATACTCTAAAAAAGGCACTAAATGGTCAAATACCAATTACCAAGAAAAGCAGGGCCGTAGTCAGGAATATTACAAAAAAAGTTTAAAATTTATTAAAAAAACTATTCGAAAAAAGAACAATATTGAAAGTGCAAACTTTGAATTTTGAATAAAACGTCGAAATTTCAAATAACTCAAAGTTTATACAAAATTTTGACATGTCGAATTTTCAAAGTTACATATAAGATCAAAAGTTAAAACAAAGAAAGAAAATTTGAGTTTTTAAACGAAAAGCTAAGAAAAAGGTTAAAATTGAAATCGAATTTTTGAGAAGAAAAGTCAAAAGTAATGACCGTAGTAATAGTGAGTGGGATCGGGTGAAATGTTTTCTATTGGCAGAACAAAGTAGGTCTCAGAAATTCTGAAATTGGAGCAAGAAATTTCAGTTGTAAACCACAAAAATTCAAATTTTCTAGGTTTAAAGCTAATGTTTTAGAAAAGAAAAAAAATTGAAACTTCCCGAAGGCAGAGAATTTTAAGAAAGTAATAAGGTCTTAAATATCCAGATCCATAATTTATATTATAATAAAATCCCAAACAATATCAAGATTTAAATTCGTCTGATTGCGAGTGTAAATTTTAA